>CM039610.1:8972629-9035778 GCA_022457205.1 Saccharum spontaneum
TGGTGAAGAGATCCGTGCACAATTAGATGCTCTTATCCCTCTTGAAGATGGGGATGGGTTTGATAAATATGGTGTGGAGCACAACTGGACTCACATTCCAGGCCTGTGGAAGCTTCCATATTTTCACAAACTACTCGTTACTCACAACATAGATGCCATGCACACTGAAAAAAATATTGCAGAGGCCATTTTTAACACTTGCTTTGACATTCCAGATAAGGCAAAAGATAATGTCAAAGCTCGACTTGATCAAGCAACTCTTTGCAATAGAACATCTCAACATGGTGCAAAAGCATGGTTCTAGACAATGGTCCAGGCCACGAGTAGATTTTTGTTTGACCAGACCTCAAAGAAAGGAGATTCTAGAGTGGTTTCAGACACTAAAGTTTCCTGATGGGTACGCAGCAAACCTAAGGTGAGGAGTCAATTTGACAACCTTACACATTAAAGGGGTGAAGAGCCATGATTACCACATAATGAAGGAACACCTTTTTCCAGTCATGTTCCGTGGATACTTTCCAGATCATGTCTGGAATGTGCTAGCAGAGTTAAGCTTCTTTTTTTGAAAATTATGTGCCAAAGAGATTAATCCTAATGAAATGGAAAACATGGAACGTGATGTGGCCATACTAATTTGCAAGTTAGAGAAGATTTTCCCTCCAGGATTTTTGTTCCATTGCAACATCTAATCCTTCACCTCCCCTATGAAGCAAGAATGACATGTCCTGTGCAATACCACTGGTCATATCCACTTGAGAGGTGTCAGAAAATACTTAAGACCAAAGTTAAAAACCGATCTTGTGTTGAAGCATGCATAGCTGAGGCTTGTGTACTTGAAGAGATTTCAGGTTTCCCCTCAATATACTTCCCTGACCATGTAAACACAGTTCATAATCCAATTCCTCGTTACAACGTTGATACTCAGTCAGATGATTGCCAACTTAGCTTGTTCTCAAGAAGGGGTGACACAACCAGCCATGGAGTCCCTCGCCATTTAACAGATGAAGAGTGGATTACTGCAATGTTATATGTCCTAACAAACCTAAATGAAGTGGATGAATACTTGGAGTATGTTAACATCTTTTTTAACATTTATGTCAGCAAAAGATTGTGCTCTGATTCATGACCTGTGATATTCCCTTACTCTACATATAGGAAATTTTTTGAAGAGGAGTGGACTAGGCATGTCCCACCAAGTAGGAAACAAAAAGAGAAAATGATGAGAAATGGCATGAGAAGGGGCCGACCTAATTTTATATCTTGGCTCTACAACCTAGTAATTTTCTAAACCTTTTCCTGATTAAATAATTCCTCCCATTACAAGATTTGTGCGATTCTAATGCTTGCAGAAAAATTATTATTTTTTGCTTTGTAGACTGCAAGGGATATGTCCATTAGTAATGATTTGAAGCAAATAGCTAAAGGATGCCACACCTGAGTCATATCATACAATACCTATGATGTTAATGGATATCGATTCCGAACAAACAAACATGACAAGGAAAGGCCCAATGTTTCCACAATAAATAGTGGAGTGCTGACTATAGGGCAGGGAGAAGACAGTGAAACGATCGAGTATTATGGCATTGTCAAAGAAATAATTGAACTCACATTTGATGGCAGTAGACCCCTCAAACTAATCTGATTTAATTGCCACTGGTTTGACCCAAGTCAAGTTAGATACACTCCAGCATATGGTTTGGTAGAGGTTGCACATGCATCAGTCCTCCCTGGTTCTGAGCCATTTATTGTAGCTCAGCAGGCAACACAAGTTTATTACATCCTATATCCATGCAAATCTGTGCTGGATCTGGAAGAGTGGTGGGTGGTGTATAAGGTTCAACCACCTGGTAAGCTACCAATCCCTTTGGACCAAGATTATGACTTTGTGCCAAATACCGATGCTATGGATTTTTTCCAAGTAGATCTTGATGGGACTTTTGAAGTCAACCTTGGGGAAGGATTAGACAGCATCCTACTGAACCTTGAAAGAGATGGGGAGGATGTTGTAGATGTTGATGACTTGGAATTGCTGAACAGTTCAGAATTGCCACAAGTTGAAGAGGCTTCATTGGTTGAAGAAATTGAGGATGATGGTTGGGTTGAAGAATTATCTGATGGGGAGACAACCCTTGATGAGTACTTTTGATGTACTATATGGCCGTGCCATTTGCTAAGTGCATTTTATTTAAGTGGTTCATATTTTATAATATGTTTTTTCCTTAAAAACAATATGATATATGAGTACTTTTGAAGTGTTATATGGATGCGATTGATGCTCAGTTCAAGTTTGAGGTGTGTGGCATTTAATCTGTACTAAATCCATTCATGTTCTTTTGCAATGATGAATTTGATGCTTTTAGGTAGATGAGGCATATCAGCAGATCATCGAATGGTGTTGGGCCTAGCTCCATTCGAGGGAGAGTCAATTTGTGTAGAGGGCCACCAGATCCATTGCAAGACCAACATAATGCCTCAGTTAGTATCACAGAAGAAGTGCCTCATCAGCTAGCTGATGATGAGGAATGGTTTGAGAGGGGCCCTTCATTACTACCACCATTGCCTCGTGAGGAAGATAAAGTTGTCTTAACACCACTTGGAGATACGTAAGTTTCACTTTTGTACCTTTTAATAGTGTTAGGTAGTACCTCCAGTCCAAATCTGTAAGTTCACAATGACACAATTATGTCCTGATTGTGTTCCTTTGATATATTATCTAATCATGGCAGGCAATGGCGCGAGGACTTTAGTGACAGCTCCAGAGTTCCTAATGGCATACTAGGTTTACTGATTAGAAATTACTACCCAGGGATTGTCAAGTACAAAGGAAAAGATGTGCCAGCATGTAACTGGAGACACTACAATGTAGTGCCAGAACCAGCAAGTTCTGGAGGGCAGCCAATCAATGCTCTCCAGCAGGTGGAAGAAAAATTTTGGGTGCGCAATATAAAATTATAGATTATATCTTTTCTCATTTGTCATCTTTTTATTGTATACATGTTAAAATATTCTTTATGCATTTGTTCCTTATTCCTTAATAATAAACTTAAATGTGTAGCAATACTTCAAATGGGCAAATGGAACAGAGGTAGAAGCTAAAAGAGTTGTTCACAATGTGATCAAGAATCTTATCCCACAAGCTATCTATGAAGCATGAATCTGGTCTATCACTAGTTATCACAGAAAGATTCTTAAAGTTTCTATATCAAGATCTGAGGCGTGTAGGAAGTATCACACATTGGAGCAGTATATGCGAGTAAGTCTGACATACAATCTTGACTATTCTGATTTATTCAAATAGATTGAAAATCAACTCTCTTGTTATGCTCCATGTAGAGGAAGCCCTGGTGGTTCCAAAAGGTCCCAGAGGCATGGAGGAAGCAAGCAGACTGGAAAAGCCGTTCACGTATAGGGAGAGCATGCAAAGAGAAGATGGAACGTGGATCGCATCATCAAGGAAGTGCTTCCCTAGCATGTTACCGAAGGATTTTGGTAAGTTATTATATATATGAATTGAATGATGATAGTATCAACATCTGTTTTGGGGCGTGAACCTCTAGAAAAGGCACATTGGATATCACATAGTGGTGTACCCATTTCTTACTCTGTTTTATCTTGATTTATTCATACAGGAGAAGAGGGAGCAAAGACCGGTGTCTGAAATTGGGGCCTATGCTAGGGGTAGAATGGATGAGCAGCAGGGAACCTATTGTAACTAATGTACTGCAGATAGCATTGTAAGTTTCTTAAGTCTTCTCCTTTCAGTGAATCTACACCACGTGATATGTACATGTTTTCACACATATTATTTACAGGCAGTATACTCTAAGGCTATCAAGGAGAAACATGGTGAGGACTATGATTGGCAAAATGCCGCCATTGATGGAGAGGTTGTGTACAAGGCTGGTCACGGAAAGAGACATGGTCGCTACCTTATTGGCAATGGCATGATTAGCACAACAACACTTCTATCTGAGATGCGGTCATCTACAGATGATTCTCTGAATGGTTCAGGTCCATCAAAACGACTACGACTAGATACTGGAAGTACAAGTATAGAGCAACTTCAGAGTGAGATGCAGGAGATGCGGGAATCATGGGAGCAGGAGCTACAATTGGAGCGTGAGGCAAGAGAGCATGAGCTAGCTGCAGGAGGAGCGCACAGCAAGGCAGAAGGAACATGAGGCCAAGATACAGGAACAGAAAGAACACAAAGATGAACGTGCCTACTTCGACAATGTCATCTCGGTCAGTATCTAGTTCTTTGAATACTTGATGACGAGATTCTGTAACTTGTTGCTAAATCCTAGCACATGACTTGAATTTCATAGTTGTAATTAGGCACTGATTTAACATTTTTTTCTGGTAGTTCAGATGCCTTAAACTTGGTTGGACAAAATAATTCTACTAGTTTCATCTAACTAAGAGGTTCATACACTACTAATGAGTTTTTAATGTCATTACACCTGTTGTAATAATTATTTTTCTATCTTTATGCAGGCCATTCAACAATAGCTACATCTGAATCTACCTCCTCGCCCAGTGCCACGATAAGTTCAGTTATCAAACTAGGTATGGTAGTACAAACTTGATATAATGTTTACCCAAAAAAAATATATACCATGGCATCTTATGATTTGTTAACATGTTTTTCAGTCCACATCAAAACTGAAGAGTAGCTCAAAATCTGAAGAATACTCAATACCCAGTTGTGAAGAATACTGAATACCTAGTTGTGCATAATAATGAATACCCAGTTGTGAAGAATACTCCAGAGATCTGTTTTACTGTGATTAATGCATTCTTTTCCATGTGGAACAGGAGAAAATAATCCTGTCTTAATAATTGAGATACCTCATATCTTTTTTGTAGTTGGTTATGACAGAGTTGTCTATGTTATTAGTATTTTGAGACAGGTTACTCTAGGACAAGTTGATGTCGTCCTGATATACTATGCACATTTGACTTATGTACTATGCCCATTTGATTAAGGCATAAAAATACTGTGCAAATGATATTTAAAAATAATATTCTGTGCAAATGATATTCTGGATTTGAGTTTCTCATATCGTCTTTTATGCTTTTAGAAGGCTATGAAAAAATAATATTAAAAAAAATAATCTGTGCATTTGGTGAAAGTGATCTCCGAGTGCTAAAGTGACCAAAAATACTGAGTGCTAAAGTGAACAAAAAACACTCGGTAAATGCAGCCGTTAGCATCTTGTTTCTGTTGGCATCTGTCCATTAGCATTTCATTTCCGAGTGTTGATAAACCCACACCGAGTAACAGACAAGGAACATGGGACTAGGATATCTCTGAGTAAACAAATCAAAACACTCGGTGACTCCCGCGTTTTCCCGGATAAACGTTGCCGACGGACGATTTCCGTGTGCAGAGCGCTCGGAGAAGCCATCCCCGTGTGCTTTCGGCACTACCCCCGAGTGTTCTGGTCACTAGGAGACTTCCACCGATCTGGTAGTGACTGTCAAGTAATTCCTCCCCTAGGTTAGTTGAAATACCATTGGCTAGATTTTCGGTTGGCCATCGATGACATCTATGGATATTGTTTTCCTTCCTAGGCAATGCTAGAGGAACTCCATGCCCCCTCTTTGTTCTTGATGCTATGACATGTGTAGGGTTTGAAGTCGGTTGCTGATGTAGTGGTGGTTTGTTGGTTGGCAACATTGTGATGGTCGTTTTGCTTTTACCTCAATCATGTAGGAGTTTTGTAGTGGTGGTAGTTTTGTGTTTCTTTGATGTAAGTTGTTTCTTATCTATTAATATATGCCCGTCAATGTTTCTGTTGGTTGCTTCTAAAAAAAAGAGAATAGCTTTATGCATATATATGAAGGAACATTTTTTAATGTTTTATTTTTTTCCTGAACATCATCTTACATTTTCCCCTGTGGGGTTTATGGCATGAAACTAATCATTTTATTTGTTACATGAAAACGTGTGTATAAATCTTGGTGATGGGAAAGAAGAAATAGATAATTTACAACTAGCACTACAATTCAAATAAAAAACCAATTTTGTACATATAATTTTTGTTGCCCGTAGCAATGTACGGTCATTTAGCTAGTACTATATACAATTATGGTGGATCTTGGGTAGTTGGGTAAAACACCATTAAACTAAAACTATTGTCTAATACTCCCTCTATGTTTAATATATGATGTTGGCTAGTTTAAATTTAAACTAACCAACATCAAATATTAAGGAATAAGATAGTACAACCTAAACTTAACACAGAAATAATTATTTGACATACATGTTTAAGGTTACAAAATGAAAAAAAATGTGTATCAATACAAGAGTAAAAATCTTCTTAGCAATGATCTTTGTTCATTTTCATCTCTCATTACATATTTCTAGTATATGATGAAATGCAAATGATTTAACTATGGCAGCAAGTTCTAATTCTTTGTTGCATCAAATCAAATTATTCAATTGATAGCTAACAAATTATTGCTGATACACTTTATATTGCTTTCTTGCTAAATTATTGTGATAGCTAGCTACGAGCAATCCCGGTGTGCCAAGTTCCAAAGAAGCCAACAAAGCATATATATCAGGGTAAGAATGACAACAGAGGGAGGTGTAGCCCAGGAGGCTACATAGTGAGCCAAGACTTGCATATTGGGCTTTTCCTCATGCCTAGGCCATGGGTTAGGCCCAATTTCCTTTGGCAACATCCGTTGTGACTATATATGCAGTGTCCCTAACACCAAACCCTAATATCAATTTTCCTCCCCTCGCCGCCATCCACTCCCTTTCGAAATCACTACCACTTCCAGAACCCCCCTCCTCCCCCATCGGTCCTGTTGAATCCCATGCCTCTTTTCTTCCCCAACGACAACAACTACATACTTTGGTGCTCTCCATCCTTCCTTTGTTGCTTTGATCTGCACTAGTGGAACAAGTATTGTGTTGCTTCCGCCACCATCAACGGCATCTCCAAAAGCTAGTAGATCTCATCAGCCCCGCCTCTTCCACTTCCTCGAATCAAGTGACTCTAGCACTTCAAGTATTGGGGACCATTGCCATCCTTCAAGAAATTAATATTGGTGACATATTGGAAGTATAGCTTCACAGTTGTCGACGAAGAAAGAGGTACAAATCTAAACTCAAATAAAAATATAGCAGTTATACTACTTTCCCCCTTTTGAACCTTTCCTTACTTGATTTTCTATATATTGGTTCATTAATATTTTTGTATTCTAGAATACTTCTACAGTTATTTTTGTTGGGAATGGTATTGATGAATTCATAGTGATCGGTTCACATCACATCACCAAATTTTGTTTTTCAGTGATATTCTGAAATATAACAAAAATACCATGATAATGCAACATAATAGTTTTGTTTACCTATAATAATGTAAAGATAAGTGCACATTCACATGCACAATGTTCTTCTATTAGACATGTTCTATATATCTGTAATAGTGTCAATACTAGTCTTTGCTTTGGTCCAAAAATTGGCAGCCTAGCACATGAGATTAATTTGCATCATTGTTAATTTGTCATAGTGAGACACACACAAGGATAGGACTGACATTTTGAAAAGAACCCTCCAAGAGTGTAGTGCTTTCACCAGCTTAGGACGCAGGATGTTTCAATGAACATTTATTATAACTTCTAGCAAAATTTCGGCCCTCAATAATAACAGAAACTAGGTGATGTCTCCCTGCATTGCTGCAGGGATGTAAAGAGTAGTTTAATATAATTTATCTATATCTTGAATTAAAACTTTAGATAAACCTTGACAACAACAAAAGTGGAGAGAATAATAGGATCAGTATGAAGGAATTCACAGATTTAGAAGGAGGGCAAATCACAGCACCAGAAGGACCGCATCTTTTAACACACATGCCACACCTTTAACAGTGTTATTATTAGACCTTAGAATAGGGATGACCACACATGTAGAAAGCTTCTTTCCTTGCGGGCTTGCGGCAAAAATTCTGCGGGTGATGGAGCGCTAGATAATAGTAATATATGTATTCAGATTTCAATGTGAACACCTTAATCGGTATATACAAGTAAAAGAAATTGAGAAAAGCTAAGATATACCTTTTGTGATTGCAATTTCATGCACATTGCTATGGACACAATTTCTAAAAGACGTGAATCAAACCCTCTCAAATGATGTAAATTTCTCCAACAATATCTAATAATTGTATCACATGGCCGATATAGAAAAATCTAGATAATCTGTCATAGGTCGAACCAAACTTGAGCATCCAAACAAAGCATTTAGATGACATGAAAAAACCGAAGTACGTTCAATATAATTGGCTGACCTTGACATAGAAAAACTATGCACGACACTTGTAGATGGAGAGAGAGAGAGAGAGAGAGGAGCAATCTCTGCAACAGATAGAAGCTAGGCTTGTAACTGGGCAGACATGTGCTTTCCTGTCACACCCATTTATCGACCAAATGGAATGCTTACCCTTATGTGCGCCCAGAGATCAATCACACATAAGTTCACAAATTATAACAGAAGTATCATGGCAAATGTTATTACAGCACAATATTTAACACATAGTCTTAACACAAATGTAGCGGAAGTATAAATAAAAATCTCTCTCGTGGTAGCTCCAGTCACAGGTACATTGACTGGTTGACAGCAAGACTAGTAATCCTCAGGGAAGTAGGCGTAGTAGTCGCTATTACCTCCATCTGTTACCCATCCGGGATTTTTATCCAAATAAGAGAAATAAACAAGCGTAAGTACATCTCGTACTCAACAAGTGTAACATGGGGTTCATGAGGCTCAAATAGGCATAATCGTGGGTTTATCAACATGTAGCTTTTAGTTAACATGATTTTAGCATATCAATAGCATCAATAGGTCTCAATGTAAACAATAAACATATGATCCATGTGAAATGATTAATGAATAGCAAAAACATAAACATAAACAATTATTCAACTATTCCATAAGGGTCCAAGGCCACTCGTGACCGTAAGCACGGCTGTTATAACAGTTCTACACTCTGCAGAGGTTGTACACTTTCACTGTGAGTCGTGTTACCCAAATGCCCGGGTTAATTACTCCCAAAACACTACCAAGGTGAGCAGGCAGGGTAAACACTATGAAGTCTTTCGAAGGTTCGTCTAACAAGTTAGGGCCATTAGATTCACTCGGCAAACAGATGTAGAGCCCCCCTTCCAAATGGCACATTGACCCGCAGCCTATACACATAAGGACAGAGGCCGCACTATACCTGATTCGTCAAGCCATTCTTACGCCATAAAGGTTACCTCTAACAAGCTAGAAAAGGTCCTTCTATATGACTAAAGCCAGAGCCATATAGCCCTCACAGTTGTACTGTAAATCCCGGATTGTCGCTTATAGATGAGTCCTTATGGAGAGCAATTAGAGCATCAAAACAACACACATGCTCTAACCCCCTTTTAACAAGAATCAAAATCACATTTTAATGTTTATTGCATATTCCTCTAATCAATTTACATGATCATAGTCCATGTTTAAGCACTAGCCATACTAATCAATGCATCATAATGGGTACCAAGGTATAGGATCAATCACTAAGTCATCCTTAACAAGGAATAAATGCATAATGACATTAATTGTATAAGGTGAATAGGACAACAAGGATAATCCCATGCTATACTTGCCTTGCTCAAACTGGTCCTGAAGATTTTGCTCGAAGTAAGGCTCTTGATCTCCAACGAATTGCTCACCGTCTATACTCGATCAACCATTATCAACAACACACATCCAGAGGCAATCATGCATAGACAAACAAGACTATAATTAGAACAATACACCAACAGTAAGAAAATAAAATAAAAAGTCTTTAAAATGAATCTACAACTCGCTAGGATCACACAGACGCGAAGATCACGAAAAACGGATCTAAAACGACAAAGTTATGAATTTCCGAAGATTTCCTATAGAAAAATAAATACTTTAATTAAAACTCGAAAATAAATTAATCTAAACCTACTGTACAGTTACACCATTAGATAGAGCTCGCAAATATGAATCTAACGCAATTTGAATGGATCAAATCGGAGTTAAAACGAAGATTCTACGGCTAAATCAATCTCAGTGGCAAAACTGTAAATATCCGAAAGCGTATTTTTCTTTTTCCGAAACGAATTACGTTTTCTTTTATTAAAAACGTATTTTTCCAGAATACGCTTTGGACTGCGGGTTACATAATACAAAAATCCAGGGTCTCTTTTACAAAAGTTCACGCGAAACGGTATCTTTTAATAAGATCCGTCCGTTTTAGATCGGACGGTCCGGATCGACCGGGGGAAAAGGGACGGCGGCGGTCCGGCCGGAACAACCCGACGGCGATCCTCCGCGGTGGCGCCATGGCCGGAGCATCGCCGGAGTTGGCATCCCGGCGATTTTGACCACCAAACAACACGCAACCGGTACCAATCGAGAGAGGACCTCAACGCGAACTCACCCACGTAGAAGATAGGACCGGAGGACGGGCTGAGGGCGGTGGTTAGCTCGGAACAGCGGCGGTGAAGCTCGAGCTCGCGGTGACACCCTCCCGAGACCCTCCTCTGCTTCGAAACGGCCGAGATAGGATCGACGAGGGTGCGGCTCGGCTTTTATAGCCCAAGGAAGCAACGGATTAGGAAAGGGGAAAGATTAGATGGCGGTTATGAGCTCCCGTATCCGACGGGAAAGAGGAAGGCGGCGGCGGCGTTAAGGAAAGCTCGGAGGAAGAAGATGGAAAGGGGAAAGGGACGCTGACATGTGGGTCCCGCATGTCGGCGGCACAGGCAACGCAGGCCGCGCGCGCGCGTGAAGACGGCCGGCTGCTGGGCTTGGCAGGCCGCGCCTTGGGCTCGGCCCAGGAGAACCGGAGGCGGCGCGGGCTCGCGGGGAGGAGAAAAGGATGGGCCGCGGTCGCTGGGCCGTGAGAAAAAGCCGTCCCGAGAGCAGAGAGAAAATAAGAATTCTTTTCCAATTTCTCAAATTCATTTTTCAAATGATTTTCAAATCAAATTTGAATTTGATTCAAACCACTCAACTCAAAACTCCAAATGCAGCAGCATGAATGCTCAATCATGTTTCTACCCTTATATTTGATTTTAAATTTATAAAATTATTCTTATTCTAAATTTGCATGCTTCACAAAAATAAATATAAAAAATCACATTTTTCCCTATTTTTCTTTTCTTCAAAATTTAGGGTGTTACAATTCTACCCCCCTTAAAATGAATCTCGCCCCGAGATTCGACCGGTGCTTACTCAAACAGTTGCGGGTAGGTTTTTCTCAGATCCTCTTCTCGTTCCCAAGTAGCCTCTTCTGCGGTATACCGATTCCACTGTACTTTACACATTTTGATTGTTCTACTTCTTGTGACTCTGTCCGCAGTCTCCAAAATCTTAACCGGAAACTCCTCATATGTAAGATCCTCCTTAACAGTGAGTTCCTCTATCGGAATCTGTTCTTCTGGTACTCGCAAACATTTCTTCAATTGTGACACATGGAACACATCATGTACACCTGCCAGACTCTCGGGCAATTCTAATTGATACGCCACTTCACCACGTCTCTCTATAATCTTGAAAGGTCCAATATATCTTGGTGCTAATTTACCCTTCATGTTAAATCTCTTCACACTTCTCATGGGTGACACTTTCAAGTAGACATAATCTCCTACCTCAAATGTCAACTCTCTTCTGCGAGTATCAGCATAACTTTTCTGTCTAGACTGGGCTATTTTTAGATTATCTCTAATCATTCTTACTTTCTTCTCAGCATCCTTTAATACATCAGGTCCAAACACTTGACTTTCCCCTGTCTGATTCCAGAACAACGGGGTCCTACACTTTCGTCCATACAGAGCCTCAAACGGTGCCATTTGAAGACTCTTCTGATAACTATTGTTATAAGAGAACTCTGCGTATGGCAAACTCTTATCCCAGCTAGTACCATATTGTAGGGCACAAGCTCGCAACATATCTTCCAATATCTGATTAATTCTCTCCGTTTGACCATCTGTCTGAGGATGATAAGCTGTACTGAAATTTAGTTTGGTCCCCAATGATTCATGTATCTTTTGCCAATAATGAGATGTAAATTGAGTACCTCGATCAGACACAATCTTCTTAGGAACTCCGTGTAGACTCACTATTCTTTCCATATACAACTCTGCCAGTTTCGCACTGCTATATGTAGTCTTCACAGGCAGAAAATGAGCAACCTTAGTCAGACGATCCACTATCACCCAAATTGAATCATATCCTCGTTGAGTCCGCGGTAACCCAACTATAAAATCCATACCGACCTCTTCCCATTTCCACTCGGGTATCTGCATAGGTTGTAACAATCCTGCAGGTCTTTGATGTTCCGCTTTCACCCTTTGACATGTGTCACACAAAGCAACATACTCAGCTACGTCTCTCTTTAAACCATACCACCAATATTTCTCTTTCAGATCTAAATACATCTTAGTACTACCAGGATGTATGGAATAAGCTGACTCATGAGCTTCACGCAGAATTGCCATTCGTATTTCCCTATCTTCGGGCACACACAATCTTTTCCCGAACCATAGCGTACCATTTTCATCCTTATGGAATCCTGGAGATTTTCCTTTCGCTATGTTTTCAGCTATCTCTCTCAACTTTTCATCTTTCAGCTGACCTTTACGGATTTCTTGCTCCAGAGTAGGCTCCAATACTAGTTCCACTGCATTAGTAGTAAATCCTAAATTCAGATGCTTACACTCAGCACACAATTCCTTAGGCATAGGCATTACTTGTATTTCATTTGCATAACTCTTCCTACTAAGAGCATCAGCAACCACGTTGGCCTTTCCGGGATGATAATGCACCTCTAGATCATAGTCTTTTATCAACTCCAACCATCTACGCTGCCTCAAGTTCAGATCTGTTTGAGTGAAGATATACTTGAGACTCTTATGATCAGTGTATATATCACTTTTGTGTCCAATCAAATAATGCCTCCATATCTTTAATGCATGAACCACTGCAGCTAATTCCAAATCATGAGTAGGGTAATTTAACTCATGCTTCCTTAACTGCCTCGATGCATATGCCACAACTCTACCTTCTTGCATCAGAACACATCCCAATCCCAATCGAGATGCATCACAATAGATAGAGAAAGGTTTATTCAGGTCTGGCAAAACTAAGACAGGTGCAGTAGTCAATCTTTTCTTTAATTCCTCAAAATTAGCCTGACACTTCTCGGACCACACAAACTTAGCATTCTTTTCCAACAATGCAGTCATTGGTTTTGCAAGCTTGGAAAATCCCTCTATAAACCTTCTATAATAACCAGCCAATCCCAAAAAGCTACGAATCTCACTTGCATTGGTAGGTGGTTTCCAGTTCAATACATCCTTCACCTTGCCAGGATCTACTGATATTCCTCCATTTGAAACGATGTGACCCAGAAAAGAAACTTCCTTAAGCCAAAACTCACATTTACTCCTTTTTGCATATAGTTGGTGTTCTCTGAGCTTCTGCAAGACCAACCTCAAATGTTCAGCATGTTCTTCCTCCGTCTTGGAAAACACTAGTATATCATCAATGAATACCACTACAAACTTGTCCAGATATTCCATGAACACCTTATTCATTAAGTACATGAAGTATGCGGGAGCATTAGTCAAACCAAATGACATCACTGTATACTCATATAACCCATAACGTGTAGTAAATGCTGTCTTGGGTATATCCCTGGCACGAATCTTCAATTGATGATATCCAGAACGAAGGTCAATCTTGGAAAATACACAAGCTCCTCTCAACTGATCAAACAGGTCATCAATTCTAGGCAATGGGTACTTGTTCTTAATGGTAACCTCATTAAGAGACCGATAATCTACACACATCCTCTGAGTTCCATCTTTCTTATCCACAAAAATTACTGGTGCACCCCATGGTGACGAACTAGGACGAATAAAACCCTTATCCTGTAACTCCTTAATTTGTTTCTTAAGTTCTTCTAGTTCATTTACTCCCATTCTATATGGTCGCTTAGCTATAGGTGCAGTTCTAGGTAATAATTCAATAATAAATTCAATGTCACGGTCTGGTGGCATACCTGGCAAATCCTCCGGAAACACATCTGGGAACTCCTCCACAACTGGATCCTCCTGATTGGCACCATCATTGAGCTGGTTCACTGTAGCAGTCGCTTGTTTTTGCACTTTGACTTCAACCCTGATCCTATCCCCCTTTGGTGTAGTCAGCACAACTGATTTATCCTTACACTGAATCTCTGCTTGTTGTTGCATCATCCAATCCATTCCCAGTATAAGATCAATCCCGGCTGTCCTCAACACTATAGGGCTAACTAAAAACTCTACCCCCCTTAAGTTGAGACTAATGGGAAGACAGCGATAAGATGCGGGCATGCTTCCACCAGGTGAGTTTACTAAGATAGGGTTCTTCATGGCACACAAATGGATTCTATGTATTCTAACAAATGATTGTGATATGAAAGAATGTGATGCTCCAGAATCAAAAAGAACAGTGGCGGGAGTAGAGTGGACATCGAACGTACCAAGCATAACTTCTGGCTCCTCCACTGCAGTTTCCTGGGACAAATGATTCACCCTTCCCGAGTTAAGTGCGGGCTTCTGGTGGCTGCTCTGTCTCTGGGGAGTCTGCTGGTTAGGCTTCTCCGGGCAGTTGTAAGACAGGTGACCTTCTTTTCCACAACGGAAACACCGGTTGGGAGTGTTGGGAGCACTGGTCTTTGTAGGAGTGTTGTTGGAAGGACCCTGGCGCTGCACTTGATTCCCATTCTGCTGTGGTGGACGTTGGTTGCTACTCTGTGGCTGAAATGGGGGACGTTGAGGGAACTGTCCACGAAATGGAGTCTGACCACGGTTCCACTGTCCAGAAGGAGGTCTCTGCTGAGTATTCTGTTGGAAGCCAGTGCGTGGACGGGTGTTGCTGTTGGAGGCTTGTCCCTGTAACCTCTTCCTCTTAGCATCCATTTCTTTGCGCTTGTTATCCACCACAATAGCGCGGTTCACAAGCGTCTGAAAGTTGGGATAGGTATTGGACATCAACTGCAACTGTAGTCCATCATATAATCCCTTCAAGAAGCGGCGCTGCTTATCATTGTCATTGGCCACCTCATGTGGAGCATATCGTGACAGTTGAGCAAACTTGTCACGGTACTCAGCTACAGACATTGACCCTTGGGTCAGGTTCCTGAATTCCTCCGCCTTCAATTCTATCATCCCTTCAGGTATATGGTAAGCCCTGAAGTTCTCTCTAAACTCCTGCCAGGTGACTGCAGGAGCATTAGCAGGACGGCCATACTCATATGACTCCCACCAATCTTGAGCTTCTCCCTGAAGTTGCCCAGAAGCGAACAACACCTTCTGTCGGTCATCACATTGTGCAATGGTAAGTTGTTTCTCCACAGCACGAAGCCAATCATCGGCCTCCAAAGGATCAGCAGCATGTGTGAACACTGGGGGACGACCCTTCAAAAATTCACCACGCTTATCACGTGGTTGCACTCCAGCAACTGGCTGATTCTGCTGATTCTGCACCAGTTGTTGCATCAACTGCGTCTGTACTGCCAGCAATTGCTCAATAGTTGGTGGCGGTGGTGGTGGTGGATTCGGGGGAATGTTGCCACGACCTCTGCCTCTTCCTCTTCCGGCCATCTGCCACCCATAAACATGCAAACTTTAAGAAATCCAGGTTATCAACCACTTATAAGATTTAAGAATGAGATCTGAAAGTTTTCTGGACGAGTAGCAATATTGACAATTCAGTATTTCAATCATATCTCGGGCTACAGAAGTCCAAAAGAGGCGTGCTTTATATGGTTGGAAAGCTTATGAAATTATCCACAATTTCTATTCAGACCTCAAGACCAGATTCTGTCGTTAAGTCTATGAAAAATAAGGCGCAACAGAAACTGTTCCAGATTCCAGACTGTGCAGAAACCTTAACTTGTGAAAATTATATCTCTCGAACCAGATTAGATAAAAAGGTGATTCCAGTGGCATTTGAAAGATGCTTGAGTCTAGTTTCTCTCATAAAAATTTCATAAATGTTGCACGAACCATTTTTAAACTATAACAGAAACATCAGAGACTGCTCCAGAAAACAGTAAGGACAGAAACGAGATACTATCAAACCCAACTATTATTCCTTGACTATTAAACTTATTATTCTTAATAATGGAAGTTGTAGACATGCCTACAAGTCCAGACACTCAAACAAAGATCCAACTCACACATAAGCATAATAATAAAGCAACTAGCACACCAAAGTTCAAACCACACGACAGACTCGACTGACTCAACTGACGTCACTAAGAACGTTCTTATTACATAAAAGGACTCCTACTTCCTAAGGAAGTGGCTCATGCTCTAACTTCTCGTAGATCTTGGGCAAGCCTTGGTTTGCTCGGAGCTCATCAATGGTTGCTTGGCATCTCTTGATAGTCTTCCCTTGTGTCCTCACCATCTCTTCTAGTTGCAGCTTCCTGTCCATCATGTCATAGACAAAGTTCACCATCACCCGAGGTAGTGGCTCTAACTGCACTGGATCTGTCATAGCCCAACCAAGCTCGGGGTGTGCACGAGGAAGGAAGCGATGGATGTCATGCTTCATGAGGTTAAAGCGAAGATAGCGAAGACCCATACATGCTTCAAAAGCAGCATCTTCAATGCTATCCTCAATGGTAGCTCGATGTCCCACATGAGAGAACATCCTGTCCAGCTGATATGCCCCCTTGTCTTGCTTGTGTGCAAAGATGCTTGCCCTTGCCTTCCAGTACGTGCTCTCCAGTGGATGAGTGTACTCCCAGCAGACGTACTCCACAGCCGGATGCCAATCCGCGAAGTAAGCAGTGAGCATCCCCACTAGGCGAATATGAGAGACAGCATCCCCTCCATTCCTGTGGTAGATCCTCACAGTCCACCCCATTGGAGGAGGTGGCATATCTTCAGGAGCTTCATGTGGTGGAGACGGGGGTTGTTCTCCTCCATTATCTTCCTCCTCACCATCTTCAATCTCAACGATTTCTGGATCTTCTTCAGGTTCAATCTCTTCCTGGGGAGGTGCTGGTGCTTGGACTGGTGCTACATGGGTCTTCTCTTGCTCCTGAGGTTCTGGCTCTTGTGGCTCTTCAGTTGCAAGCAGGGCACGAGGTGGGTAGTATCCTCCAAAGCTGATGCGAGCAGTCTTACGGTCACGAGTCATCTACAGAATTTTTAGATGAAGTTAGAATAGAGGCAAAATTTCGTAATAGAATGAGACATAAGAAGCATAAAAATTTATCAAATAACAAGAGCAAGATAGTGAGCATAAAAATAGTGTAAAGATGACACTACTTCGACCATTGCTAACTAGGCTTGCGTCCTACAGTCAACAAGAGCTCTGATACCAATTTGTCACACCCATTTATCGACCAAATGGAATGCTTACCCTTATGTGCGCCCAGAGATCAATCACACATAAGTTCACAAATTATAACAGAAGTATCATGGCAAATGTTATTACAGCACGATATTTAACACATAGTCTTAACACAAATGTAGCGGAAGTATAAATAAAAATCTCTCTCGTGGTAGCTCCAGTCACAGGTACATTGACTGGTTGACAGCAAGACTAGTAATCCTCAGGGAAGTAGGCGTAGTAGTCGCTATTACCTCCATCTGTTACCCATCCGGGATTTTTATCCAAATAAGAGAAATAAACAAGCGTAAGTACATCTCGTACTCAACAAGTGTAACATGGGGTTCATGAGGCTCAAATAGGCATAATCGTGGGTTTATCAGCATGTAGCTTTTAGTTAACATGATTTTAGCATATCAATAGCATCAATAGGTCTCAATGTAAACAATAAACATATGATCCATGTGAAATGATTAATGAATAGCAAAAACATAAACATAAACAATTATTCAACTATTCCATAAGGGTCCAAGGCCACTCGTGACCGTGAGCACGGCTGTTATAACAGTTCTACACTCTGCAGAGGTTGTACACTTTCACTGTGAGTCGTGTTACCCAAATGCCCGGGTTAATTACTCCCAAAACACTACCAAGGTGAGCAGGCAGGGTAAACACTATGAAGTCTTTCGAAGGTTCGTCTAACAAGTTAGGGCCATTAGATTCACTCGGCAAACAGATGTAGAGCCCCCCTTCCAAATGGCACATTGACCCGCAGCCTATACACATAAGGACAGAGGCCGCACTATACCCGATTCGTCAAGCCATTCTTACGCCATAAAGGTTACCTCTAACAAGCTAGAAAAGGTCCTTCTATATGACTAAAGCCAGAGCCATATAGCCCTCACAGTTGTACTGTAAATCCCGGATTGTCGCTTATAGATGAGTCCTTATGGAGAGCAATTAGAGCATCAAAACAACACACATGCTCTAACCCCCTTTTAACAAGAATCAAAATCACATTTTAATGTTTATTGCATATTCCTCTAATCAATTTACATGATCATAGTCCATGTTTAAGCACTAGCCATACTAATCAATGCATCATAATGGGTACCAAGGTATAGGATCAATCACTAAGTCATCCTTAACAAGGAATAAATGCATAATGACATTAATTGTATAAGGTGAATAGGACAACAAGGATAATCCCATGCTATACTTGCCTTGCTCAAACTGGTCCTGAAGATTTTGCTCGAAGTAAGGCTCTTGATCTCCAACGAATTGCTCACCGTCTATACTCGATCAACCATTATCAACAACACACATCCAGAGGCAATCATGCATAGACAAACAAGACTATAATTAGAACAATACACCAACAGTAAGAAAATAAAATAAAAAGTCTTTAAAATGAATCTACAACTCGCTAGGATCACACAGACGCGAAGATCACGAAAAACGGATCTAAAACGACAAAGTTATGAATTTCCGAAGATTTCCTATAGAAAAATAAATACTTTAATTAAAACTCGAAAATAAATTAATCTAAACCTACTGTACAGTTACACCATTAGATAGAGCTCGCAAATATGAATCTAACGCAATTTGAATGGATCAAATCGGAGTTAAAACAAAGATTCTACGGCTAAATCAATCTCAGTGGCAAAACTGTAAATATCCGAAAGCGTATTTTTCTTTTTCCGAAACGAATTACGTTTTCTTTTATTAAAAACGTATTTTTCCAGAATACGCTTTGGACTGCGGGTTACATAATACAAAAATCCAGGGTCTCTTTTACAAAAGTTCACGCGAAACGGTATCTTTTAATAAGATCCGTCCGTTTTAGATCGGACGGTCCGGATCGACCGGGGGAAAAGGGATGGCGGCGGTCCGGCCGGAACAACCCGACGGCGATCCTCCGCGGTGGCGCCATGGCCGGAGCATCGCCGGAGTTGGCATCCCGGCGATTTTGACCACCAAACAACACGCAACCGGTACCAATCGAGAGAGGACCTCAACGCGAACTCACCCACGTAGAAGATAGGACCGGAGGACGGGCTGAGGGCGGTGGTTAGCTCGGAACAGCGGCGGTGAAGCTCGAGCTCGCGGTGACACCCTCCCGAGACCCTCCTCTGCTTCGAAACGGCCGAGATAGGATCGACGAGGGTGCGGCTCGGCTTTTATAGCCCAAGGAAGCAACGGATTAGGAAAGGGGAAAGATTAGATGGCGGTTATGAGCTCCCGTATCCGACGGGAAAGAGGAAGGCGGCGGCGGCGTTAAGGAAAGCTCGGAGGAAGAAGATGGAAAGGGGAAAGGGACGCTGACATGTGGGTCCCGCATGTCGGCGGCACAGGCAACGCAGGCCGCGCGCGCGCGTGAAGACGGCCGGCTGCTGGGCTTGGCAGGCCGCGCCTTGGGCTCGGCCCAGGAGAACCGGAGGCGGCGCGGGCTCGCGGGGAGGAGAAAAGGATGGGCCGCGGTCGCTGGGCCGTGAGAAAAAGCCGGCCCGAGAGCAGAGAGAAAATAAGAATTCTTTTCCAATTTCTCAAATTCATTTTTCAAATGATTTTCAAATCAAATTTGAATTTGATTCAAACCACTCAACTCAAAACTCCAAATGCAGCAGCATGAATGCTCAATCATGTTTCTACCCTTATATTTGATTTTAAATTTATAAAATTATTCTTATTCTAAATTTGCATGCTTCACAAAAATAAATATAAAAAATCACATTTTTCCCTATTTTTCTTTTCTTCAAAATTTAGGGTGTTAACTGGGCAGACATGTGCTTTCCATTCGTTGATCTAGCACCTTGCAAGCAGGCACGGATCGAAGAGCAGCCATAGAGATGTATATATAATCTTCTGGGTGGAGATGAATCCGTGCTCCGTCTTATTGGCTTTCATGACTCATCAGGATATGAAAAGATTAAATTGTTGGATACGGCTTAGTGTCTCAGTGGATGACTGTTTCTAACAGAGAGGGCAGAAGAAGTGGACTATTAGATAAAAGCAACCCGTGTTGATCTTGGCTACGAACTCTTGATGATGTGGCTTCACGTGGTGTGATCTTTGTAGCAATAAAGGCCTGCTGGTGTCCTGCGTCTATAAAGGTATATAGGATATAGGATACCACCTCACCTTTGTTCACTATATCAGTTAAATTTATCATGAAACAATTTCTGTTTGAAAAGTGGCAATGCAAGTTGGATCCCAAACGCTGCTTTCACTACACCATAAACACTGTCACCATTGGTTCCCAAACACTCATGACGCCCATTTCGTGCTATGGAGGTGAAAGTGGGCTATGACAATCATCTTCATCACGGCCAGATGGAAACTCTGTGTGAAAATCGATTAAAAATTTAAAAACAAGGTCACTTGCTGACTTGCCACCTGCTACTCCTGCTATGCTCCTTGGCGCATTGCCGGCCACGCCCACTCCACCACCACCCAATGCCACACCACAACCATCCCCATATGATGCTGCCATGTTGGGGGGTGCCACGATGGAGCACCACCGTGTCATGGTTGGGCCACTCTAGGGAGGTGCGCAGGGCTGCTGGTACCGGGGTCTACCACGTAGATCAGCCACCATTGCTGGGTCTGCTGCGTGGATTGGCCGCCGCTGTTGAGAGTCACGAGGAGAGAGAGAGAGAGATGTGTTTCTATGTCAGAGGCAAAGATGAGAGGGATAGAGAACACACATGGAGGATTGCCAAAGAGGAGAGAGGGATGGAGAACATACCGAGGATAGGAGGATAGAGAGGAGGTGGTGGGACCGTGCTGCTCGCTGGCCATTTGTGGGGCAACGTGTGTAGACGTGCATGCCCCGCCTGTCAACCACTTTGAGAAAACACACGTGGTGGGAGAGAAACAAACACATAATTTGCTCTAGGCAGGACATTGACCGTTGGCTCTTCTTGGCAATGAAAATCAATTTATTTTTACCGCTGGTTTTATTATGAACTGATGGTGACATATTATCACCAATAGTTTCAATAAAACTGACAGTGAAAATGTTGTTGGCAAAAATCATTTCTACATGAGTGTTTGTTTCCCAGAGAAATTCAGGATGCGGCTTTTCGACACCAATCAACTCAACAATCCAAGACACTCAAAACTCATCCATTGATTCCCAAATGCATATGATTTACAATTTGACATGAATGGTCAACGTAATCTCTAAACAAAGAGTGCCAAGATCAGACCTAAATGCATTTTTCATTAGTTGACATAATAGAACAAAGAGCTCACAATAGACGTCATGGCCTCCAAGAACTATCCATGCAATCCAATCTATTGCGTTTGTGTATGTTCAAATCAACAAGAAACAACACCATAATTTGTTTAATACTGCATCAATACTTGACAGGTCTAGATGGTCTAGATGAAGTTCACCAATCTCTTGCAAATTGATCTACCATAAGATCTAGCATAATATTATTCAATAAAAGATTGGATTTGATTAGTGGAGTAGTTAAAGCAAGACAAACCACAGAAGAAACACCGGGCTGATTTTGCTATCATGGTGAGGAATCTAGAAGGTTATAAACTATGGAACTCCAAGTCAAAACTTACATTTCCCTAATATGACTACATAGAGGTGGTTGGGGGATATTTCCTTTGATTATTTGTTGTTTATTTACTTAATATATTTTGTCTACCTTTTCTATTTGCATCTAAGTACTGTAAACTTCTCTCCTTCAGAATGATTTTTGTAGGACTATTTCCCTTTGCATTTGAAAAGAAGGAAAACTAATTTTGTTCTCCTCAGTATGTCTCCCAGAACATCAGTTCCGATGATCAATCAGGACATACCAGAAGATGTCATATGTAGCAACATCTTTTCACGTCTTCCTTTCAAGTTGGTCACATGCTTGAAGACCATATCCAAGGATTACTACAAACGTCTCACAAATAATACTGAGTTTGCTGCAAAACAAGCGACACTTTGCCCATCATGCCCAGCACTAATCCACATTGGTTTGCCTGATAAGGAATCATATATACACTCACTTGATGTTCTCTCATTGACACCTTCTATAGTTGGTGTTCCCTCATCAGGGCTCGATTTCCTTGGTTGCCGCATAGGTGATGGGCGTTTTGATCTCCTTGCCTCAACAAATGGCCTTCTCTGCATCTACTACACACCATACTATAGTGGCCCTCTCACTCCGCCACCTACCATGCATGTAGCAAATCCAGCAACACAACAATCCCAACCAATCCCTGGTGCGGCTGATCATCTAGACATGACTAGTGCCATAGGTCTGGTGTTTGATCCATTAGATGATCCTCAAGAAAAAACATACAAGTTCTTGATTGTCCAGGCATTGCCAACTGCTACCATAAACAATACTTTAGTTGAGTTCCATTTTATCTCTTTTTCCTCAGATACGGGTCGGTGGGTCATGTCAAATAATATGATTACTGCAAACATGGAAAAGGTAGAATGCCAAAAGGTGGTATATTCAAGTGGTGTTCTATATTGGGACTATCAAGAGGATCTACTTTGGTTTGATGTTGGAAGAAGTGCAGTTGGGAGCATCAAGATGCCTTGGAAGCTACCAGGGTTCCATGTTGATGAGGGCCATAGCATTGATGTCTCTAGCAATGGTATGCTCATGTGTACAACCATTAGCAAGGATGGTTTGGCCATGTACCAGCTTGTGAGTATAGGTGATTACCATTGGGAGCTCAAGCATACAAAAGGATGGAAGAGCATTATGGAGATGTGTTGCGATGAATTCCAATTTTGCCATTCAATGAAGCTACGTAATGGGTGGCAAAACAAGTTTTATGACAGGTGGTTTGTGCGTCCACTCGGTCTAGAGAGTGGGAGGTGGGTTTATATTGGGGTGAGGCAAAAATGGAAGACGTCAGACAAAGTATTACGTTATGACATGAACACAGGCATGGTGGAAAATACTGGGAAGGAATTGGGCAGTGCATTTGACATGAGCTGTGCATTTGGATACCGCAATAGCATGGCTACTATTCCACCAATTTTTGTGCCAGCATTGCAAGATGGAATTTGTGACGGTAAATCCGGTGGTTGCAGGTGTGCAATATAAGAAAATGAAGAAGAGTAATAGTATTTGTATCTAAGTTCTTATATTTCTATAAAGGTAGTGATTTATGAGACTTTGATAATAATGTAGTTTGCTTTCAATTGGAAATGTTCAAACCTTGAAGTATGCACATGCTAGTACTTGTTTAATGGTTACTATTCTGTATCATTGTGAGCCCTAGAGAATGCAAGTAATTGCTTTGCTACTTTGGACCTGAAGATTTAATAAGTTCTTGAGTATAATTAAAGTAGAGTGTACTTACAGTTTCATTTTTGATTTGCTTTTTTCAATTGTCTACTAACCAAGCATTCAGGTATAGAAAATTGTTTGCGGCTTAAGGATGACTAGATAAATGTTCTAAAATCTAGACATTCTATCAAAGATAGTGCATATCTATGTACCAATTTGATGTGCACAATTCTTTGCCTTTGGTCAACTATGTCTTTCGTTTGATATTAGGCAGAAAAATTTGATGTTTTGCGACCTAGACAGATGCATATGAGTATCGGTTTTGCAAAACCTGCCAACCCGGGCTTAGTTGCTTAATCTTTCAATGATAACCAATGTTTCTTTATCAGTAGCGAGACACCTATGGTGGCTTTTCAAATTGCAATATCTGTTAGCCTGAATTTTCGAGGTATTCGTAGATGTGCATGTTTCTGTTAATATGGACAACGCGTGTGAACCTAAGCTTTCACATCTACATCTCATTTTTTTAATATATATATATATATATATATATATATATATATATATATATATATATATACAATTCAAGTGTTCTATGAGAGACATGGTGACAAAAGGGGGCATGCATAGGCCATGCCCATGACTCTGCACACAAAGTTTTAGTGAGGTTGCAAGGCACAATATTAACCTATATTAAAGTGGTTAGTGTTATTTAAAATGCTAAACGGTAAATAGTCAGTCACTTGTCATTTAGCCATTATTCAGGCTAAATAGAAAAACAACTATTTAAATAGGATAAATGGTCGATTAAATAGAAACAACGTACCATTGTGTAGTGTTTAAACAATGTGTAAATAGGCTAGACGACTATTTTGACTAACAATGAGTGGTTATTATTTGAGATGAGCATGCATGGGCGATAACTCCATCCTAATTTATATTTTTGGATACATATGGAATATTGGATCTAGTCGAATTCTACCAACTTTCTGTCTCCATAAGTAGGCCAATTCAGGCCAACAAAACTATAGGGGTCTCAAGTGAAACAACACAGGTAGACGTGAAAAACTTGAGGTGATCATTTTTTCTAATGTAGGCTAATACTCCTAGTATCATTTTCATACTAGCCTGTAATCATCAGTCATCTGAGAGAAGTCTTTTAGTTGGGCCACATAAGAGTGTGATCTTGTTTTTCTTGAAGCAATCGAGGCTCCGATTTTTATTTGATTGCCTCAACCTATGAGTATAAGTTATAGCATTTGAACTCATGCACCAACTCACACAGCACACACCCCTTAAGATTTGTTTGGATACACTCATATCCACCTTAATTCATGTTGTTGGAGTAGATTAGAATAAAAAGTAAATTAAATTCCACTGTAATCCACTCTAACACGCAAAAATTGAAGTGGATATGAGTGTCTCCAAACAAGACATTAATGTGTAAGGTAAACCTACGATTTATATCTAGGTCCAATAGTACATGACTCAAAGATACGACAAGCGTGGTCCATTGTGCAAGACATTTAACTAAAAGATACGATTCTTCCAATCCAAGCTATGGCTCGGTCTCAATTGAGAATCTAGCATACTCTCTCCGTCCCAAAATAAACACATATCTCGCTTCTCGAGAAGTCAAACTTTTTGAAGTTTGACCAAATATTTAAAAATATACAAATATTTATGATGTATAATAAGTATCATCAGATTGAGCATGAAATATACTTTCATAGTAAACTTATTTGAAGATATAATGTTATACTATTTTCTATATTCTAGTTAAAACTTTAAAAGTTTTCTTGAGAAGCACTATGCCAAAACAACACAAAGGAGACACCTCAACTAGTGACTTAGAACTAAAACGCGTCACTAATAAGTACATTAGTGACGCGGGTAAACAACACGCGTCGCTGCTAAGTTGTTGCCCATGCCCCAAAAACAAGACGCGCACTAATGACAAGGTATCAGTGACTTGTCCCAAGAAAACGCGTCACTGATAATAGAAGTGGCGCGTATTAACAAGGCGCGTCACTAATATGTGGCTGTATTAGTGACTCTTCTCAACAAAACGCGTCACTGGTAAGGAAAGTGATGCATTTTGTCTGGACGCGTCACTGATACAAAGACATTTAGTGACTCTTCTCAACTAAACACGTCACGGCTAATAAAAGCAACACGTGTTGCCTAGACGTGTCACTTGAATAAGACCTTGGACCCAAAAAAAATCAAATCCAACAAACTCAAAAGTTAAAGTTCGGACTCAAGTCCAGTTCTGTTCCCCTCTCCCATCCCTCCTCACCATACGTTCCCCCGTCCCCTCCTCTCTCTCTCTCTTGGTCTTCCCTATCCTCCACGCACCCTAGTCCGCATCAGCATCCTCCTCGACGACCACCGCCCTTCCCACGCCGCCGTCATCTCCCTCTCATCACATCCTCCTCGGCAGCCACTGCTCCTCGATCGTACACCGCCGTCATCTCCCTCATCCTTCTCCCTCCACTCAGATCTGGCAGGCGCCGCCTCCCTGCTCTAGATCTGGGCGATGCCGCCTCCCTCCTCTAGATCCTCCTTGACGGCCACACCTAGAGAGGGGGCAAGGTGAGCAGAGGAGGAGAGAGAGATAGGGGAGGAGGGAGGCGAAGGGAGAGGGCCAAAGCCATGGAGGACGATGTGGTGGCGGCCGTGGGGCGCGCGGCGGAGAAGGTATAGGAACTGCCGGACACGGGGGTGGCGCTGGTGACACGAGCGCGGGTGGATGAGGAATCGCTGTGCTGCCGCGTTTCAGGGGAAGCTCCGGTGGCGACGCGAGGCCGCTGCAGCTACGGACAGCGAGAAGATGCTTTTCTCGCTGCTCCGTCACTGTTTGCACGTGTATTCGCAGAGATGTCTGAGGAGATCGCTCGCAGTGCAGGTTCTAGGGCGCCGCTGGCTTGGCTCTACATGCTGCGTATATTAGGTACCCCCTCCCTTTTCTGGTACTGGCTTGGCTCTACATGCTGCGTATATCAGTCACTATTTGGCTTGGGTCTACATGCTTGAGACTGACTCGTATGATTTGGAGTAGAATTGGGCTGTGAACAGATTATGTAGGTGGTGTCTTAAATTATGTACTGCTGCATGTGACTTGTATATTTTTGTTATATGTGAATGATACTATATTGATGGAGTCATGCTTGGCCTCTAGTGAACTAGGAGTAATTTGTGATGGATTGTTACAAAATTGGATAATTCTCCATCAGTAGTGTATTACTGTAATACCTTCTTGGAGTAGCTCACTGCCAAAATACTGTATGGCTTGGTAATTTCAAGGATTTCACTAGTTCATTTCAGTATATGCTGCATCATTAAGACTTATTAATAATCTGGGGATATTCTCAAAAGCAGTTGAATTGTCATCAAGGCTTGAGTCTGTTTATTTTGCCTTTATATCAGATTAGTAATCATGTAGATCAGTACATGATCCCTTCTCTACAAAGAAAGCTTCGTCTTTACTGTACAAGTAAGTTAACATAACAGTTTTGGATATAATATGGCATTTCGCTAGCATGTGGCATTTACTCCATGGCCCGTAATTGATTTGGTATGGACCAATAGGTTGCTGGCTGTAGGCCATGACATCGCAATCAAGAGAGATGGATGAGTTTTTATACAAGTGTGTCTCTTTCTCTGAGATCCTCAGTTTGTCACACAAGACCTTTTTCATTTATCTGCTACATAAATTGCAGGAATAATCTTCTTCTGCTCTTGGCATTAGTATTATCAGTGCCACAGTCTGTTCGTGAGTGAGGGGCTGAGGGCATTGTGTTTCTTTTATCTTGGCTTTTGCAGTGAGTTTGGGAGATTGGCCTATTCGGGACTATGGACTACCTGACAGGTTAGTGTCTTTCTAAGTCTCTATGTTACTTTATTCCTATGAGCCTGCTTGCTATTTCCATGTGCCCTGCCTTGTTTCTGAATGTTCTTGTCTGACTAAATTTTAGTCTGAATTCTGTTCTTGGAGATGCATAAGACTGAGATCACGGGTGCATGCAACTGCCTAGGAAGAAGACAAGCTAGGGTTCTTGGATAGACAAGCATATGCAAGTCAGCGAGCGCACCTACGGGCAGTGGCGGACCTAGGATTTGAAACCAGGGTAGTCCTAGTAAAAAAAAAATCATGTGCAATACCATAAAATCAAGAGAAACAGTTTGGTAAACATGGCTATAAATTAACCAAATTGCGATAATACATTTAACAAGTATGATATGATGTCACACCCCAAAATTTTTGATTTTGGGTTGTGCATAGAAAACACTAATTAAAATAAATGTTTTAATATTCAGATAAAATTTCCTAAGTTTAGTTTATGATAGCATCAATTAGTTATAAAAAATAATATCTTTCTTCTCCAGCACGTCTTTATCTTTTTCCGCAATCAATATTCCTTGTTTCTCAGCTCAAGTTTTCATTGGGAGTTTCCTAAAATATTCTCTTTGTAACCCAAATCACTCCTTTCGGTTTCTCGTCCATCAATCAATCTCTACAAACTTCTCGAGAATTTTTCCGACTTTTTCTGTAGCTTGTTTCCACTTGTCTGTGAGCATAATCTAATTTTTAGATGCTCCAAAATATCTTTTCATGAGCTCCAAATACTTTATTTGGGTTCCTCATATTCCATAATGTCTCTGGAAAATTTCCCTGAATTTCCGGAGCTTTCGGAGTATTTTTCGCGGCTTAAATAATAATTCTGGACTTTTCTAGAATTATTTTATCCACGAAATTAATTAATTCCGAAAATAATAAATATCTCATTTTCCACCAAAGCCTGTGTGCAATAATCCTAAATGCCCATTCATTTATTTACTAATGGGCTTTAATAATTAATTAGGCCTATTAGTAAAGATGGAGGGTGCAACGTCAATTAGTACCATATCGCTAGTTGACATGGAGGTGGAGAGTTTTCCTCCCTATATATACGTACCTACCCCATGGGCAAAGCACACCAAAAACTACCGTAGAGGAGCCCATAGTTTGGGAAATCTCTTGGGTAGTAAATTAGAATTTTCTCCCTTCTTATCGTATCGCCGCCGCCGCAGACTGTCCGAGCGTCGCCGCGTTGCCCCTATGTGAGAGCGTTACTGCTCCGGCGGTACGTGCTTAGCGTGTGCCGTCGTCGTCTTCTCGTGGCCGCGCGAGCCAGAGCACTAACCTTCCCTGCAGCCGGCGCCATCTCATCTCGATCAAGCAGGGCAGGTTGACCATGGCCATGCATGTGTGCAGTCCAAGGAAGAAACAACTCTGGGTAAATCTCACGAAATCCTTTTTCTTCTTTCTCTGCTTTTCTCTCTTCTCACCGGCAATCAACCTGTCTACCAACGACCAGTGGCGTGCACTGAGGAAAGGTGTCTCGCACCTGCTGGTCTCCACCGCCTTCTTCTACTTCTCGCTGTCATGTTTCGTGCTCGGGGCCTGCCTCAACGTCTGGCTTCTGTACTACCCCATGGCGGGTGTGCCGGCATCGACCACCAGAGCATATGCCAGGGACTGGAACGGCAGGCATTGGGCCCTTCTAGCAGGGCTGCTCTGTGGTTTTGGGAACGGCTCAGTTCATGAGCGGCCAGGCTGCTGGGTACGCGGCTGCTGATGCAGTCCAGGTATTCTCTTTCACATCCATCACAGCTTCAGCAATTTCTGGCAACTGTGATCTCATTTAACTGTCATCTGGTGTTCCATAATCAGGCGCTGCCCCTTGTAAGCACATTTTGGGGTGTTATCCTCTTCAGCGAATACCGGAGGTCATCGAGAAAGACATACTTGTTACTCTCGTCCATGTTGTCGATGTTCATCATCGCTGTTGCAGTTCTCATGGCTTCAGCAGGGCATAGGAAAGGATTTGATACAAATGCTAAATTCATTGTAACCAGATGCCAGCGACATGGCGTCCACATTTTGTACGACGTACGCAAGGTAGAAGATGAAGCTATTTATGATTTTACCACTCAACGGAAATAGCAATAGTTTATCCGTTTTAATTCTGTTTTGCTTGTTTCAATGTGAATCTATAGGATAGCAGCAACGTTTTTCTTGACACATGTTTTTATGTAGTTAAATATTAATTTTAATTAATATATATGCAATTAGTTTTATAATGAAAATCAATATGGTTTTATACTGTGATATTATTTTATACATATATGCTAGTATATGATTAATTGTTAACTTAAATATATTTCAATTATACCTGTTAGTGTAAACACGGTGCATGCCATTAGATGATATGACATATTACTTTGTTTTTGCAAGTTCAATTATAATCTGTATGTAAATGATACTGAAATATTTGTAATTAAAATATGTCTAGATTTAGCTCGGTCTATCAATAAAGATGCATAATCTAAATTAATAAACTTCATACCTTTTTGCTTAGTTAAAATAAACCAAGCATACAATCTTTTCTTTTCTGTTATAATATATAAAATTCCCGGTAGATCCATTTACATGGTTTCTTTTGTTCATAATTAAATATTAATTTGGTTAATGGGTACGTAACCAGCTTTCAATTTAAAAACAACATAGAGTTATAATTTCGTTCATGTTGCTTCGTGACTATGCTGGCGTAAGAGACGCATTAGCAACATTGTTTACCATGTCACGTTATGTGTTTACAAATTAAATTATGTTTATTTAATTAATGTTTATGTCATGCTCTTTTAAAATTAGAAGCGACTTAGGTTCATACATAGAACATTCTTAAATAAATGTTAACTTGATTAATATTAACTTAAATGTTTCTTAATCATAATTAGTTTAGTTAAACATGAAGCATGTAGTTAATTTAACTAATATTTATCTACTGTCTTATCAAATTAAAAGTAACTTTGGTTTATAATTTATCTTTTATAAATAATCAAATGCTATCATGATTAATAAGAATTTAAGTGCTTCTTAAATAGAACTTGTTTAGTTTACGTAAGAAACATATAATAATTCGATTAGCTGTTATCACCTTCTTTATGCTTTCTAATTTAAATGTTTAAATGACTTAAACACTAAATAAATATTTATAAATAAAATATAATAAGGTTAACTTCATCTTTTATAATTCAATGTAAATTGGTTAATTCAACTTTAGGATAATTCTCTAGAAGTCTATCACCTTAATTCATTAACTAAAATAAATCAAATGTATAGTTTGTCTTCTTTGATTCGTTGTAAACTCCTCGATAGTTGCGTGTCCTCTTTGATGGTAGCTCCGTTATCCGTCGTTCTTGCGTTTTAGCGATCGTAGCAACGTACCGTATTGTTTAGTACGTTCTCTTTTAAAGTGTCTCTTTTGTTTGGTATGTTGTTCTTAGTTGTGTTTATTGTCTGTTTGTTCTACTTGATTGCTGCGAGTAGAAGAAAGACTATCCGTGAGCGCCGAAGATCCGAAGATGAAGACCAGAAGCTGAGTGCCAGAAGTTGCAAATGAAAGATTAAGTTGAGGTTTTTCAGAGCAAGTTGCTTTGGGCATAAAGCAAGTTCTAAGACAAGTATAGCATGGGATTATCCTTGTTTCCTATTCACCTTTAATATACTTAATTCATGTGCATGTGTCTACCTTGTTACCCTTAAGGATATCCTAGCTTTTGTATCTTGTACCTTGACACCGGTGGAATATTGTTGATCTTATACCTTGATACCTATTATATTGCATTGGGTAGTATGGCTAGTGCTTCATGTAAATTGATTAATGGAATATGCAACAAACATTAAAAGATGATCTTGATTAATGTTTAAAGGGGATTAGAGCATGGGGGTTACTTTTGATGCTCTAATTACTCTCCATAAGGACTCATCTGTAAGCGAACATCCGGGACTTACAGTACAACTGTGAGGGCTATATGTCTCTAGCTTTAGTCAAGTATGAGGACCTTTTCTAGCTTGTTAGTGGTAACCTTCATGGCGTAAGAACGGCTTGACGAATCGGGTATAGTGCGGCCTCTGTCCTCATGTGTATAGGCTGCGCGTCATTGTGCCATTTGGAAGGGGGGCTCTACATCTGTTTGCCGAGTGAATCTAATGGCCCTAACTTGTTAGACGAACCTTTGAAAGACTTCATAGTGAACCCTGCCGACCTTCCTTGGTAGTGGGTCAAGAGGCTGATCACCTCGGGGGAAAGGGTAAATCACGACTCATAGTGAAAGTGTACAACCTCTGCAGAGTGTAAAACTGGTATATCGGCCGTGCTCACGGTCACGAGTGGCCTTGGACCCTTACGGAATAGATGATCACTAATGACTATAAATGTGTTTTTGCTATTCATTATTCATCTTTACATTGATCATATGTTTATTGTGGGATTAATGCAAACCTGATTCTACTCATATGATAAAACTGTGATAATTAAAAGCTAAGTGCAGTCAAACCAGTGTCTATCCTTTTTGAGCCTCATAAACCCCATGTTATATTTGTTGAGTGCGACATGGACTCACTCTTGCTATTTCCCTACACTCCAATATATAGTAAGGTCCTGCTTAGAAGAAGGATGAAAGTGTAGTGGAGTTTTCAGAAGTCTTTCAGAAGTGCTTGGCATATGGAGCCACCAGTCAGCCGTCCCTGAAAAGAATGGAGCCTGAAGTTTAGTCACCGTTCCGCGATACTCTGATGTAAGTGTTAATATAGCGATGTATACGTTATATAATAACATTGTTTCTGATACTTTTTTATTCTGACATATGTGTGGACTTCCTGGGAACACATATGATTAGCCTGATTTTGTTCTTTAGAAAACCGGGTGTGACATATGACTGATATTTTCAGTTGCATATTGGATGCTTTTATGATGGTCAATACCATATGCAACATTGTCTGCTTGCTTACCACTCTTTGACAATTCCTTTTTGGACCATTTGTTATAGTTTAGCATGAACTAGAAACTGTCAAACAGCATTCAATTTCATTTTCGTTGTCTGAACTGAAAATAAATTTTCACAGAGTGAAATATTCTTTATTGTTGACGACAAATTAGGAAATCAATGCAACTTGAGGTAATGTCTACGGTCAAGCATGACTTTCACTGTGATGAATATATGGAATTGCAATCATTAGTCTCAAAATGCTCTGGGAAATACTGACCAGGAACCCACTGAATACAAAATTAAGAAAGAATCCATCAATGTCATGAAATGAAGCAGATACGTACTACTGAACTTAAGAACCAAAGACCTTTTAGTAGAAATGTAAAAGCAGATATTTTCATAGGGCTACACAGTATATCTGCACCTGCATGTAAGAATATACGAAGAACCTACCCATAACGACGAAAGACATGAAGCAAACTAGATGTATCTGAACCTAAGGCACATGAAGCCATAGGGCTACACAGTATATCTGCACCTGCATGTAAGAATATACGAAGAACCTACCCATAATGACGAAAGACATGAAGCAAACTAGATGTATCTGAACCTAAGGCACATGAAGCAAACTTGATGTATCTGAACCTAAGGCACAGAACACATGTGAATAGGATTTGGCTATTTAGGAGAAGAGCAATGAACTCACCGGTCACCCCACCACGCCAGGGGAACAGAGGAAGAGAGGAGAGGACTGAGGAGCAGCCGGTGGGATGGGGCGGGCTGGTGCCGGACTGCTGGCCGCCGGGCGACTGCCGTCCGCCGTCCGGGGTCCGGGCAGGGACGCACGACGCACTGATACAGGGTGTGGACTGCCGGATTGGGGGGCCAGGTAGCGCAGCGCAGGGGCATCCGCCGGCCGGGCGGGGGAGGCTGGACTCCGGTGGACGGCGGTGTGGGGCGACGCGCCGACGCTGCGGGCTGCGGCGGCCGGCGGCTCTCCTCTCCGTCGCGCTGGGAGGTGGGAGCGTCGGGTGTCGGGACGGACAGAAGCGGAGGAGTTCGCTCGCTGCAGCGGACGGGCTCGCGGCCTAGATTGGGCAGACGGGAAGAGCAATGGGCCAAGTTTCATGGGCTGTGCGAAGTACTAAAAAAAATTTGGGTCAAATTCCAGGGTAGTCTTGGGCCTACCTGGACTACCCATTGGGCCCGCCACTGCCTACGGGTAAGTGAGCTGAACTGAAATCCTTCTGAGTGCGAGCTGAGTGGCTAGAGTTTCTGTCTTTTTGCTGTCAGTTAGATAAATTTTTGATAGATGCTGCTGCTGTCTGCTATGTTGTCCAAAGACATACTACTACATATATGGCTTATGGGCAATGTGTCAAAATGCTTATTGTCTGGTTGCAACCCCTTTGTGTTGAAAACTGTTTGAAAGACAATTTCTAAATTTGTGTTGTCATAGCTGCATGCAGAGTGCTGAAGTTTCTTGGTATATAGCTCTACCATTTTGGTTTAAGGTTTCAGGTCTAACTCTCAATGGTTCAGGAGATAAAAGGTCCTAAAGTTTGGTAATTTTGATCCCCAACTCGGGAGTTCAGATTTCTGTTTAAGCAGTGCCTATTCTATGATCATTTTCTGCTGATTTAATGTATAACTAACACAATTGGCCTCAAGAAAATAGGTTACTGGATCATAGATTTATCATTTTTGCTTCAGAACTTAGATCAAATACTCAATAGTTTGAGATATATTAGGCTGCAAACTTTGCTAAACCTTGCTGTTTTCAGAGTTCCAGTTCAGACTATTTCAACAGTGGGAAGCATTTGTGCTGAGGTGAAATTTCTATTGAGTCGTATGTTTTATGTTTCTACTGATTTCTTAACTTTGCTGATTATTTAGTCTAGCTCTTGCAAATGAGAAGTCTACAGTGGGCTGTTCAATTTAGTTAATTAGATTATATCTCAGGCAGAAGGTGTATCTGCAATTGGATTAGTTATAAAATGCATTTGATAATTGGTCCAGTTTTGGTCTACAATTAAGCATTTTACTTTTTAGGTAATGGCACCAAAAAAAAATATAATAGTCAGCTTACACTTGATCAGTTCAGCAGAAATGTTAAGGACTATATATATGTGACAGTTTGTATGCCTCTTTTACAGGTGATTGTCTCAATGCCGGCGCTGTCCCTGCTGCAGGTCCATACCTACTTACCGATTTGCTTCGACCCCAATTACTCAGGTACTTCTAATCTTGGACTTGGATTCTTAAACAGCCTGGATTAAATTCATGTGTATGCTATGGCGAGCAGCTTGGGAATTTAGTCGAATTTTCAGGTTATGTGAGTTGTTTATTTAGAGCTCATGGGAGAGTTCTATTCTACTATTCTTCAAATAGAGTTGTCATCGATATGGACTAGTTCTTAAGGTAGCTTGTAGCTGATCATGGTATTTTTTAACAAATCTTTCTATTCTGCTTGAGGCATAATTGGACTTGTTAGCTGATTAGTTTGTTCAAATGCTTAATGGTTCGGAGGACTTATAAGCTCTGATTTGAGTTTTCAATTTCCTTTCCCAAATTATATCTATGTGGTTATACAATTGATCTATCAATCATTTATACCTTTATTGTTCTGCAAGGCAAGTGAGATTCTGTTGTTCTTAGATTATCTTTGTTTCCATGCATTGAAATAAGAGAATTGTAGTATCTTGCTAATTGCATTCAATTTTTATTTTCAGGAACTCGGAGATGTTAGATAGCAGCTTTTAAGCATCAAGTTGATCAAACTGCTATTGGATGCTAGTTCTAGTTTTATTTTGGACTCATTGGACACGATTTCTTTTGTTGTGATGAATCAATATTTTGCATCCTAATATCTATCCTGGTTGTGATGAAGTGTGAGCTTTTGAATTTTAGCTTGATGGCTTCCATGTGCAATATAAGCTACTAAGTTCATCTAGGATGTGTAATTTAGTAGCTAGTGTGACTGTAATTTATATAGAACAGGTCGTCTTGTATATGACCGTGGCATCATGTTTTTATTTTTTTTTTGTTTCTGTAATTTGTTATCAGTGACGCGTTTTGCCCATACGAGTCGCTGATGAGTTCCTCATCAGTGACGCATTTGGCCTACATGCGTCGCTAGTGGAGAGGCATCAGTGACGCGTTTTGCCTACATGCGTCACTGGTCAGAGTCATCAGTGACGTGTTTTTACGCGTCACTAATTTGTTCACATCACAGACGCAACATAAGTGACGCGTGTTTTTCATGTCACTAATGACTGTTTAGACGCGTCACTAATCTGCTTTTCTGGCATAGTGAAGGAAAAGCGTATTTTTAGGATGGGAGGGAGTATATACTATGATGAGAAACAAAGTTAACTATCTCACACTGCAGGCCACTAGTAATTTCGTCTTTTGCCTTCACCTTTGTCAGACCAGGGTATGAAACACGTGACAAGTCACCAGATTTGCTCCAATGTGCACCCCACCGAGAACTTATACATCTTTGTTGGATTGGGTTTTGATGACAGTATACACACTTGTACCCGATTTGCTCCAATGTGCACCCCACCGAGAACTACAAGTGACATGGATTAAAATCCGCAGTTTTGATGGAGCTCAATCTCTGCTAGAAGTGCTTCTCAACGCGAGGGCGTTTGGGAGGGCCCTTCTTCGCCCACTCCTCCGCTGCTAGAGCTGGGGCCCTCCAGGTGAAGCCATTTTACGCGGCTCTGCATGCGTACGAGGAAACGACACTGGCTTTGTGATTTGGTGGTCAGAAGTGCTCCTCCATGCGAGGGCATTTTGTGCGGTTTTGCCTGCTCTGGCATTGAAGCAAGTGCGGAAGCCACACCAAGCAGGCCTTAAACTATACATACATTCTGAACTATTCTAACAACAATAACCCCGGTCAGATTTATGGATCAAGTAATGAAGTAAATGGTTTCAGAAACAAGTGTAAACTTGAAACAAGATCAATCTATCTAATCTAATGCTTAAAAGGCGGATGCAAATTAAATTAAAACGAAAAGACACTATTACACAAATGCTTTTTACATTTGTCTTCAATTTTTTTAGGACAATACAGCTAAAATCGCTTCTAAATAGAACGATGATTACTGTAGCTAACAAACCGCTTTTGAAAATCTATTCTGAGGTCTGATTGTCTTACAAATGGACCAAGAGATACTGGCATTTTCCGTCCCTGGCGCGCGAGTAGCGAGCATGCGCGGTCACACAAGCCAGCCAAGCGATGCCGCTCCACTTCCCCACCACGCCGCCGCTGCCACTGTGCCGCGCGCCCGCACCGCGCCACGGCCGCCGTGGCGTCCGCAGCCAGGAGCTCCTCCTCAGCCTCGGCCTCGTTTGATGCGGCCGCCTTCGAGGCCGAGCAGCTCCACCTAGACGCCGCGTGCGGGCCGGGATGGAGTCCACCGCTGCGGCGGCGGAGGCGGACCGGCGGGCCGATACGGAAGCGGGTATGGGACGCTCTCGAGGCCGAGGGCATCTCGCGGGACCCGCGCCCCGTCCACCACCGCATCCCCAACTTCGACGGCGCACCCGCCGCCGCCGACGCGGTACGCGCGCTCGCCCTCTCGCCCGCCCATTTTGCGTCCTCCCACCCACCTACGCCCACCAGCCACGCGGCCTCAATCTTCGGCTCCAGTTTGCTGTAGGCCTGTAGCAAGTTTGCCCGGAGGCGGAAGGACGGAGCTGAATTAGGCTGTTATTAGTGGTAACCTTATGCAAATTTTTGTCATTGCAAATTATGTTTCGTTAGAACGTGATGTGAACCCTGAAGTGCATTTGACCAAGCCGTTGCTTTGTTTTTAATAATATATGTAATGCGATGTAATTAGATCAGGCACCTAAAATGTTTTGGTTTCTCTGATTCAAATCGAGGGCTCAAAAAATTGCTCTGTTATCATCTGTAGGAGCAAGAGCCAAGAGATTATAATTGTGTGATTAAGCTATTGCATGTGCTGCACTTATTGATCATTCATTCATTACATTTTTTTTTCGAACCGAGGGTTTACCCCATTTCCATTACTTAAAATGGAAATACAGAGTTTTGAACGGACTGACAGACATAACCAGAAAGAGAACAGACATCTAAGAAAAGACCGCTGGAACATACCACTAAACAAGCCTACCAACTTGTGCTCAAAAGCTAAGGCGAAGAAGCCTGATACAAAGTAGCAACAAACATGCTACCTCAAAACAGAAGTTCAGAGGCGAGACCCAGAAAATAACAGGTTTCAATGCACAGTCCCACAAGCGCAAACTGATTGTCACCCCAACATTTTTTCTTCAGACTTCTTCAATCCTTTTGGCATTCATTCATTACATGATTTGTATACATACAACTCTTGGTTCTATTCATGTTGCTTCGTAACTGATTTATGGGCTCATCATTAACACTTACAATGTTTCAAATGTCACCAGTTGGGGAGGCTTGGCGTATTTCAGAATTCCCAATGTGTAAAGGTCAATCCTGACTCACCTCAGAAGCAAGTTCGGTTCTTAACACTGTCAGGTAAGTAACCTACTATGACTGCTACAACCTATGAGAGCCTAATCATGTCTATGTGTTCTTTGTGGCAGCAGCATATTAGCATGTGCATAAACTTTGTCAGCACAAAGAATTAAAACTGTCATCTGGCTCTTAGATGGGCTTAAACAAGTATCTGTCAGTATTGTCAACCTTGCTTGAAGATAGCCAGTTTATTTCTTCTCCCGAAATGCGCAGGAGAGTTGTGAGCCATTTCATGAAGAGGAAAGTGTACCCAAGTGTACAACACCACTCACACAAGACAGTAGGTCCTAGAAAAGGTTTCAAATGTCCCTAGCCCTGGCTGCACACCGTAAGGCTCCTTCCCCCTCTACTGTTCGCACCAGCAAGCTTGCGCGCAGAGAAAAATCACCAAAGAGTTAAGTCTTCTTCTACGGTGTTTGGATCCAGGGGCTAAAGTTTAGTCCGTGTCACATAAGACGTTCGGATGCTAACTAGGAGGACTAAACATGAGCTAATTATAAACTAATTGCACAGGAGTAGACTAATTAGTGACATGAATCTATTAAGTCTAATTAATCCATGATTATCACATGTTCACTGTAGCACCACATTGTCAAATCATGGACTAATTAGGCTTAATAGATTTGTCTCCCAAATTAGCCTCCATCTGTGCAATTAGTTTCGTAATTAGTCTATGCCCAATACTCCTAATTAGTGTCCAAAATGTGAAAGTTGGGAGAACGAGATGCCTTCCTAGGCTCTCAGTTCCATTTTAAATAGGCCAGGAATATGCCCCATGGCGTAGCTTGTACAATAGATCAAGATTACATCAGATAAGCTACAACAAACTAACTATCTACTTGGATTACATGCCAAGTAATGGCTGGGCGCATGGCCTTGAACTAACTCTATCTCTAACACTCCCCCTCAATCTTAGCCGGCCACTAGGTTGTGATTGCTCCAAAACTGAACCAACTTTGACACATTAACAGGTTTGGTAAAACCATCTGCAAATTGATCACCGGAATGAATGAATCGAACATCTAGAAGTTTCTGAGCCACCCTTTCACAAACGAAGTGAAAATCAATCTCTATGTGCTTAGTCCTGGCATGGAAGACCAGATTAGCTGTTAGATATGTTGCACTGATATTATCGCACCAAAGCTGTGCTGTTGGTGGATGTGAGATTCGTAGCTCTGCCAATAGTTTCTGAACCCACATCATTTCAGCTGTTGCATCAGCCAAGGCTTTATACTCAGCTTCGGTACTGGATTATGACACCGTAGCTTGCTTTCAAGCACTCCATGAGATCAAGTTTGATCCCAAAACGACAGCGAAGCCACCTGTAGATCGACGATCATCTACACACCTAGCCCAATTTGCATCAAAAAATGCACTCACCAATGTAGACTTTGACCGGTCTTATACTGAAACCAAGCTTCAGTGTTCCATGCACATATCGCAATATACGCTTCACAACACTCCAGTGAATTGTTGTTGGTGCATGCAAGAATTGACAGACCTTGTTGTAGGGTCGAGATGGCTGACTAGAGAGGGGTGAATAATCCTTTTAAAACTTAATCGCGTCGGCTAACCGATATAAGTGCAGAATTAAAACTATCGGTCTAGACAAGACTACACCCCTCTATCTAGGTTCTCTAGCACCTTACAAAGATCCTATTTATGCAACTAAGGTGCCGAGCTAACTAGAGCTCACCTAATCAATTTTAGTGGCAAGATCACACAAACCTATGCACTAGTACTTTGCCAACCGAGAGGGCTCCTACACAACTAGTGATCCAAAAGCACAGAGCTCCTAAGCTCACTAGCAATGCTCAATAACAAGGCTACACAAGCCAAATTAGAGAGCGCAAATTACTTACCTACACAAACAAACAATGTGACTAACAAGGTTACTAAAACCAAATTAGCCACGCAAAGGAGCTACTTCTAGCTACACAAGCAAGAAGGTAACTAGCAAGCTACACAAGCAAAACTAATTACAAGAGCAACTACACAAGCGCAATATATATGAAAGTAAATACAAGCTTGTGTAACAGGGATGCAAACCAACAGGAAGACAAGGATGACATGGCGATTTTTCTCCCGAGGTTCACGTGCTTGCCAACACGTTAGTCCCTGTTGTGTCGACTGCTCACTTGGTGGTTCGGCGGCTAATTGGCATCACCCACCAAGCCCGCACGTCAAGCACCGCAAGAACCTACCCACAAGTGAGGGTAGCTCAATGACATGCTTTACTAGAGTTGCTCTTCACGGCTCCCACGGGGCGAGCACAATGCCCCTCACAAAGCTCTTCTCCAGAGCACCGCACAAGCTTCTTGCGGGCTTCGACGGAGATCACGCCACCAAGCCATCTAGGAGATGGCAACCTCAAAGAGTAACAAGCATCACCAGCTTGCAACTCGATCACCTAGTGCCACTCGATGCAACTTCACAATGCAATGCACTAGAATCACACTCACTCGCAATCGGATCACACTCTTACAAGACAAGTGAGTTAGAGGGCTCCCAAGCACTCCCCAAGCATGGACACTCAGTCCCAAGGGTGCTCAACCAGCCAAATGCCCGAGCTCCACCTCTATTTATGGACCCCATGCCAAATAGAGCCGTTGGAGCAAAGCTGCACTTTCTGCGAGGGCACCGGACACGACGGTGGTGGCACCGCCCTAGGGGTGGCGGTGTCCCTCAACGGTCGAATCCAATGGCTAGTTTGACTAGCCGTGGTCACCGGACAGGCGGCGGTGGCACCAGACAGGGGGTGGCGGTGCCACCCTAGGCCAGCCCCCCCATTTTCCCTCCTCTCTAGAAAAATGGGGCGGTGCACCAGACATGGCACGGCGGTGCCCATGGCGGTGACCCCCTTTGCTCCAACACAGGTTCACCAGCCTCGGGTAAAAAACGGCGGTGGCACCGGACAACACCTGACGGTGCACCGCCCAGGCAGTGGCGGTGCACACCATCAGTGACGGTGCCACGCCCTTCTTCACTGCGTAGAACCGGGGCCAGGTGGGCATGTCCCTAGGGGTGGCGGTGCCCCAAGGGTAGCACCTCGAATCCGGTTTTGCCTCCTTTCTTCACGGTTCGACTTCTCCTTTGCAAATGTGCCAACACCACAAGTGTTTCACTATCATGTGCAAATGTGTTAGCATTTTCACAAACATTTTCCCAAAGGAGTTATCCACTCAACTTGCCATGCCACTTGATCCTAGCAACGATGCAAAGTTAGATCACTCAAGCGGCACTAGATGACCGATATGCAAACAAGTTCGCCTCTCTTGATAGTACGGCCATCTATCCTAAATCCGGTCATAAACTTCTCTGCACACCTATGATCGGTGAAATGAAATGCCCTATAGGTTATACCTTTTCCTTGCGCATTCCACTCCAACTCCTCCAATGTCAATGCAACACATGCACCAACACGATCAATAATGATATGATCCACTTCATATCATCATGTGATCATATTGGTTCATCGATCTTGACTTCACTTGCTCTTTACCGTTGCGTCGGTCCATCGGCGCTAAGTCTTGCTCAAGCTTCACCGTCACACGCGGTCCTTGCTTCAAAGCCTCTGACTTGCCCTTCACACTTGCAACTGGTCCATCGAGCCAAGTCATGTCTTGATCTTCTCCACCTTGATCACATGACTCAATGTCATATCTCATGTGCAATAAGCTCCTTCATCATCACATGTGTAAGCTTTGCAACAACTCCGAGCCATTCTCACCATCATGGTATATGTTGCTTACACACATGTACCTGTAGACTAATCACCTGTGTATCTCACATAAACACAATTAGTCCACCTAAGGTTGTCACTCAATTACCAAAACCAAACAAGGACCTTTCACTTGTTTACTGCAAATGAAATGTCTGGCCGAGTTAAGGTAAGGTACTGTAAAGCTCCTACAATACTTCTATACCTCGTTGAATCCTCGGGCCCAAGCAAATCTCCTTCCACGACACTAAGCTTCTCAATATTTGACAGAGGTGTATCGCATGCCTACTCGTTTAACAACATCTTCAGCAAATTTTCCCTGGGACATGATCAAACCATCTGCAGACTGCTTCACCTCAATGCGGAGAAAATAATGAAGGTTGCCAAGATCCTTGAGTGCAAACTCCATCTGCAAGTCCTTGAGAAGTGCATCTGTAGCCTGTGGAGAAGAGCTAGCACAATGATGTCGTCCACATATACCAGGACAATCAAGGTGAGCTTTCCTTTGTTGTAATAAAATAGTGAAGTACCAGCTTTAGATGGCACAAACCCCAAAGACTCCAATTTGCCGAACAACCAAGCATACCATGCCCTGGGAGCTTGTTTCAGTCCATAAATCGCCTTATCAAGCTTGCACACAAGATTGGGCCGTGACTTATCTTCTTAACTAGGTGGTTGATGCATGTATACTTCCTCCTTCAAAACACCATGAAGAAAGGCATTCTGAACATCAAGCTGACGAAGCATCCATCCTCTAATAGACACTGCAATGGATAGAATCAGGCGTATGGTTGCAGCTTTCACGACAGGACTGAAAGTGTCCTCATAGTCCAAACCATAACGTTGTTTGTACGCCTTCGCGACCAAATGAGCCTTGTATCTGTCAATGGTGCCACCTACCTTCTTCTTGACTTTGTAGGCCCATTTGCACCCAATGATATTCTTCCCTTTCGGCACTGGAACCAGATGCCAAGTTTTATTGTGTAACAAGGCTTTCTGTTCGGCATCCATGGATGCAACCCATTTGGGATCACGAAAAGCTTTGTTAGTAGTAGATGGTTCTTCTAGAAGAGTGCTCAACATACCCCAATGAACAGTACCATCTGTATAGACTTTAGGTTTCACGATACCGTGCTGTGAGCGTGTAGTAGGGCGCAACTCAAGAGTTGTGGTCGATGCAGGAATGTGTACTGGAGCACCAGCCGCAGAAGATCCTGAAGCCAAATCCACCTCGGGAGCCGTAGATGGAATCTGCTCCCCCTCACTCGGATCTAGTGGTGCAGCCACAGGAGTCAACACAGACGGTGGGATGGTGGAGTTTGGCGCAAAAGATCCTGGGTGCGGTGCGCCTTGTGACGGAGACGACATTGTTGCTGATGGGCTCAATCCCGAGGGAGATCCGGTCCGTGACAGAAGATGCGTAGCAGCCAAATCCCCTCTGATCTCCGTGCCCAGGTTGCCGCCGTGGGGGAGACACATGAAATCACCCCCTCCTTGCTGCAAATTAGCATCAAATTGCACCGGATTTTTTCCTGTTCCAAACATAGAATCTCCATAACTAGAATTTCCATTAGCTGGGTCAGAGATAGAAACACGTCAATCAAGTGAAAAAGTATTCCCAAAACTAGTACCAGGGTTGAGTAATAGATCAAGAAGGAGGGAAATCTTGGCATGAAGCCTTGCACCAGCATTGGGATGAAGAAGACTGAAAGGATACACTTGTTCACCAAAGACAACATCTCTTGAGATGTATGTACGCCTCTCAGAAGGATCAAGACACTTGAACGCTTTGTGTAAATTACTGTAACCAAGAAATACACACCGTTTGGACCAAAATTGAAGCTTTCTTGAGTTATAGAGGCATAGGTTCGGCCAACAGGCGCATCCAAAGGTGCGAAGGAAGGGGTACTCAGGCTATTTCTTATACAATCGTTCATAGGGGGTATCACCATTAATAACTTTGGAAGGAAGACGAGGAGGGATAACCCTACCTCAACTATGTGTCTATGTTTCCTTTTGGCCAAACCATTCGGTTGATGAGCATGGGGACAGGACACATGATGAGCAATACCAACACGCTGGAAAAAAGAATTCAGGGATTGGTATTCACCACCCCAGTCAATTTGGATGGCTAAAATTTTTCTATCAAATTGACGTTCAACTAGATTCTGAAAGTCACAAAATCATTCAAACACCTCAGATTTATGATGCAAAAAATAAACCCAGGTGGATTTGCTGTAATCATCTATGAAGCTGACATAATAATTATTTCGTCCAACTGAGGTTGGAGCAGGTCCCCATACATCCGAGAAAACAAGATCCATAGAGTAGTTGAAACACTAGTGGATCGGGGATAGGGCAATTGATGGCTTTTGCCCTGCTAACATGCATCACAAATAGCGTTTTTATTTGAATCTAAAACAAAAGGAAGCTTGTGGCGATTGAGGGCTTGCTGTACTACCGAAGTACAAGCATGCCCTAATCTAGAGTGCCACAAGAAGGTTGAAGGCTTGATGACGGCGAGCGCCTTCTTATTCTATGTCGGCTTCAAAGGATAGAGTCCCCCTTCACATCGACCTTTGAGGAGTGTCCTCCTAGTCCCCCGCTCCTTCATAGAAAAATGATCAGGATAGAACTCAAGGAACATATTATTGTCTCGTGTGAGATGATTAACAGAAACCAAAATCTAGCTTGAGGAACATGGAGGATAGTATTGAGATGAAAAGTACTAGTATGGGAACACAATTTACTAGATCCAACGTGTTGTATCTTCATACCTGCTCCACTGGCTGAGTGCACCTGGTCATGACCACCATATTTGTCACGAACAGTGAGCTTCTCAAGCTCGCCGGTCACGTGATCAGTGGCACCGGAATATATGTACCAATTCGTATCGATGCCGTAGGAGGTAGTAGCCGATGAAGCGCTCTTCTAGGGAGGACCGGTGAAAGAGGCGTCAAACCTCTTGAAGCAACGAATAATGGTGTGCCCCTCTTTGCCGAAGAGCTGGCACACCACACCGGATGACGCACGACCATTTCCACGTCCACTGCCACAACCATTTCCATGTCCACCACCACAACCGTTGCCATGGCCACCGCCGCGGCCGCACGATGGATTGCCTCCTCCTCTGCCGCCCTTGGCAGCCATGTTGGCAGAGTGGTGTTGACCACCACCATGGAGCATCTCAATGTGCTGCTCGAAACTCACCAACTGCGTGTACAGTTCGCCCACCGAAATGGGCTCAACCCTTGCAGCCACGGTGGACACCACAGGGTTGTAGTCGATGTCAAGGCTGGTCAGGATGTAGGAGACTAGCTCCTCGTCTTCAAGCCTCTTCCCCGCAGATGCCATCTTGTCCGCGAGATTCTTCATTTTGGCGAAGTATTCATGAATCGAAGACGCCCCCCTGGACGCCATCGCCAACGCCATCCTCGTGCTGATGAGTCGAGCACAAGATTGGGATGCAAACATCCCCTCAATCGCAACCCAAGTGGCTGATGTGGTTTCAGCAGTTGAGACCTGCGTCAGGATCTCTTTGGAAAGCGAGGACATTAGAAAATTGAGGACCTGCTGGTCCTTCGTGATCCAACAAGCATACTCCGGGTTCAGAGCGGGCTCTTCTTCCTTCTTGTCGTCACCTTCGATCTTCTTGCCATCAGGTTTCTGAGGAATGGGTGGAAGGAATGCCAACGGCGGCTGCGCGGAGGGCTGATGAACTCGGAGAGCTGCGCTCCCCTGATCACCGAGAGCACTTGAGCCCTCCACGGTGATTGCTATAGGTAAACTTCTCAGTCACGGGAAAGCCAAGAAAGGGCGCAGCAAACGCAGCGGAGGAAGATGGGGAGCCGAGGAATGCTATGGGTGATCTTCGTGAGGAGTTAGGCTCTGATACCATGTGAAAGTTGGAAAAACGATATCCCTTCCTATGCTTTCGGTTCCGTGTTAAATAAGCCACGAATATGCCCTACAATGGATCAAGATTACATCAGATAAGTTACAACAAACTATCTACTTGGATTACAAGCCAAGTAATCGCTGGGCACATGGCCCTGAAATAACTCTATCTCTAACACAAACATCCTCATTTTTGCAGTATGCCGAACCACACCTGACACCTCCCTTGAAGCTGTACTAGGTTATTGTAGCTGCTTTTCTGGTGTAAGGTTGTATGATCAAGCATGTTCTGAATTAGGCATGGTGGAGCATGATATATGAGGTCAATTCTTGCTCATTGCTGCATAGTTACTATTTCTCGTTGTAATACACTAGTATGTCATTATATCATTCTGTTTCCTGATTAACCTCATAAGTTAATAGCACTTGATCTCAATAAATTTTGTGCTGCAAACCAAAGCATATATTGGTTGCATTAGGGCTTCAGGTTTTATGTACATTTTTCTAGCTTTTGATCAGATGTTCTTTTTTAACTACCACTCTGTGTGAATTATGTTTCACATATACCCAATCAATCAAGGACAGTCACTGCAATCATGTTAAACTTCTTTCCCACTGTTTTCATGTGCCATATTGGGTTTGTCCTAAGTTAAATATTTTTAATTTTGACCATTAATTTTGTTTAAAAATAACATGTTTAAATAAAGGGTTTTTTATCCATGTCATTACAATTTTTGAAGTTCTGAGATATACCATTACTATCCACCTATTCAAAAACTTATCATTACAATTCTTCTTCAGCTTGAATCATGCCATTTTCTTCGTATTCGACAGTATTGGGCCCACGACAGGTGACTAAAGGCTAGTGTATTTTTGTATGGCCCAAAATACCCCTGCTGCTTCTCTCCTTCCACTCGCTGCCATGTGGGCCCCACACTCGGCTTCTCCTTCAACCTCTAGCTGTTCTTCCTCCTCTCCCCATCTTCTCTTGCCGTGTAGGCGAGCAGCAGCCTCGCAGGCGCGCGGGCGAGCCGCCACCACCACACGATGCGAGCGCGCGGGCGAGATGCCCCGTCAATGAGGACACCCGCCAATGCCCCGTCAGAGCTGTCGAGATGCACACCGATGAGTTCGCGTCGTCGCTCTGGTGCCGTAGAGCCACCCTGCTCGTCCTCTCGTGGTCTGTAGCCCGAGATCGGTGTCTGCCTGTGCTCCATCCATGACCGCTTTTAGAAGGCTTTGGAAACAGAGGAGGGTGAAGAGGAAGCTGACTTAAGCAGCAAGGTTGTTTTGGTCCATTCGAAAAATGCGTATGCATACACCGGCTTGGCTTGACAGTGGGCCCAAGCACCCGGAAGACGTAGAAAATGGCAAGGTTCGAGTAGAAGAAGAATTATAATGGCAAGTTTCAGAATAGGCAAACAGTGATAGTGTATCAGGTGGGCTCTACATACCTCTGCGCCCACGTTGATTTGTCAATTAAAAAAAAGCTACGTCACCGATATTGAAGATGGCGCCCCTCCCCCTTTTCCAGCATCACCACGGCAGCACTGCCGCCGTGACCTGTGTCAGTGCCGACAGGTTCACCCGTATCATCCGCACCAGACTCTCGACGTTGTTCACCAGCACCCCTACGTCGTCCAGCCCTTGTACTGCCTCCCGGAGCTGCCGGATCGCCTCGTCGCCTGTCGTCAACCGTGTGCGTGAGTGATGAGAGCTGCACATGCACTGCTAGCGTATAGTTACATGCATGCATGTAGTATTGTACCTTGAGCCGTGGACGCAAGCGAGAAATCGAACGCGACGGTCTTGGTCCGCACGCCGGCGTCAGAGATCTCCTGCACCTTGGTGGGGTCGCAGCCGACGAGGACCAGGTTGAGGCCCTGACGTGCGAGGTATTCTTGTTAGTCTTGGTGGTTGCAACCATCTAGATGGCTGAAGCTTCGGTTGTTGGTGAGGGGGAATCGGTGATTGTTTCCGTCCCCAATCAAGATTGATTGTGTAGGTTCTTGATCCCACCTTGTGGGGTGCAAAGGGATGCTCTAGTAAATTGCTCGTGGCTAGTTGGAGTGCTTTTGGGATTGATTCTTGTGAGTTGTGACACTCAAATTGTAGGTCTAGCTTGTCATGCTAGTTAGTGCGTGGATCATAAACCATAGGACTCGTCACAACGGGGATTAAGTCACAACAGGGATTAAGTTGTTGGCAAGCAACTAAACCTTAGAAGAAAAATTGATTGTATTCATCTCTCTTGCCTAATTTCGATATAAGCTCAACACTTGTCTTTACATTCATATTATTGCTAGTGTTGAGGTTGTTGCTTGTGTAGACTTGTAGTGGTATGATAGGACCAGGGGCCCTACCAAACTTGCTGCGGAGGTTGTAGGGATGGAAGACGTGAGGGCAGGGTTTAGGCAGGTGGAGGCGAGTGGACGCTGTGGTGACCATGGCACGGGGGCGAGAGTGAACGAAACAGAGAGGGCTCGAGGGAAGCCAAGCAACAAATTATTTGCTCTGCTTAATTCTCTTCATTACTGTTTGGGGATATTTATCCCTTCCTAACAACCAACGTAAGATCCTAAATGCAAGGACTAAATAAAGGAAATACAAATCAGGAGATAATTTGGTCCATTAGCCCCAATGGCAGGCGCCACCTTAGCCACTAGTATGTCGGCACCTGGTATACCGCAGACCGGTCATAACATCTCACCCGCCTCGACAAATAGCTCATCCTCAAGCTGAAAGTCTGAGTAGAGGTCTTGGAACTCCTGGAGCCGCTCCCAAGTGGCTTCCTCAACCGCCATGCCGCGCCACTAGACGAGAATGTGCTAGACATCATGTCAAACCTGGGCACGCAGGACGTGGTCTGGAGTAGGCAGAAGACGACCGTTGTGTGTGGGTGGCACTAGTGGAGGTGCGGCCAGAGGATCACAGTGAGGCTTCAATAGCATCACGTGGAAGACGTCGTGCAGATGGGCACCCTTCGGAAGCTAGAGCCGGTATGCCACCCGCCCGACATGCCCCAGAACCTAGAATGGACCCGCATAGCGGGGCCCGAGCATGCCCTTGGCACGAGGGTCCAGCGTGCGCATTAGGCGATGGAGGAGACATAACCAAATCCAATCATCCACGGTAAACCCCAAGTCACGGTGGTTGGCATCGTAGTAGTGTTTGGTGACCTGCTACGCTTGGAGAAGACGTTCCTAGACCTCCGTCAGGAACTCGTCGTGCTCGCGGAGGAGGTGGTCAATGGCATCCATGCAGGTTGTGCCTGCCGTGTAGGGTAGGAGGGGCAAAGGAGGCCGCCATAGACAACCAGGAATGGTGTAGTGCACAAGGCGTGTGGAAGGAGGTGTTGTACTAGTACTCCGGACACGGGAGCCAATCCACCCACACGTGCAGCCTATCCCTAGTGAGCAGCGCAAGTACATGGCGAGAACCTTGTTGACCACCTCGAACTGTCCATCCGTCTATATATGGGTGGAACGCCGTGCCCATGTGAAGAGTGATGCCCGCTATCTTGAAGAGATCGCGCCACACATGGCCCATGAAGACCGGGTCGCGGTCGCTGACGATGAAAGTGGGGAACCTATGAAGGTGAACGATGTTGTCGAAGAAGGCCCGGGCAACGGTCATGGAGGTGGACGGGTGGCCAAGGGTGATGAAGTTGTGTACTTGGAGAAGCGGCCGACGACGGTGAGGATGACCGACTTCCCATGGACCTTGGGCAGGCACTCGATGAAATCCATCGAAACGTCGGCCCAAACCTAGGACAGCATGCCAAGGGGCTATAGGAGACCAGCCGGCTACAGGGCTCGGTCTTGTTGCACTGGCATGTGCTGCCGGCACGCACAAAATCGCATACCAAGGTGGTGTCACCGGGGATGAAGAAGTCGGCCCGTAGTTGGTGCAGCGTATTTTAGGTGCCCTCGTGACCCACCGAATGGGCGAAGAAGAGGACCTAATGGCGCAGCTCGCAGTGCTCAACGATGAAGATGCGGGAGTTGTGGAGCAGGAGGCTGTCATCGAGGCACCATGGCTCGCCCAGCTCGCCATCCTGCATCTGTTGGAGAAGGCGTCGAGCATCGTCGGACGCAGTTGTTGCAGCGCAGATGTCATCGAGGAGGCCAAATGTCAGGCCGGAGAGAGCATTGTCGTGCCATCTCTGCATCTTGGTGAGTGAAAGCATCAGCCACCATGTTCAGGCGGCCAGGGCGGTACTCCACAGCAAAATCAAAGCCAAATAGCTTGCTGATCCACTAATGTTAGGGCATGGTGGAAAGGCGCTGATCGAGCAAAAACTTGTGGCTGTAGTGATCTGTCCAGACGAGGAAATGGCGCCTCCACAGGTAAGGTCGTCAATGGCGCATGGCCTGCACGAGGCCAATCAATTCGCATTTGTAGGCTACGAGTTTGAGGTGGCGCATGGCGAACGGGTGACTGAAGATGGCGAATGGCCCGACATCTTGGTGGAGGATGGCGCCGAACCTGGTGCTAGAGGAGTCACAGTCGAAGATGGGCATCTGGAGCACTGGCCCTATCGACAGGACACGTTTGAGCGTCTGGAACACCGTGTCTGCCTCATCCATCTAGGAGAAGGCGTCCTTGCACAATAGCCACATCAAGGGGGCTGCGACGATGCCGAAGTCATGGATAAACTTCTGGTAGTAGCCGGCAAGGCCCCGGAAGCCACTCAGGCCATGGGTGGAGCACGGCACCGGCCACGAGTTGACCGTGACCACCTTGTTGCTGCCCAACGTAGGCGACCAAAGATGCCCCGAAGGAGCACTTGGAGCGCTTTAGGTGGAGGTGGTGCGCCCTCAGCGCGTCGAGGACGATGTTGATGTGCTACAAGTGCTCGACCCATGATGAGCTATAGATGAGGATGTCGTCAAAAACACAAGGATGAACCTGCGTAAAAAGGGCCGGAGCACAACGTTCATTAAGGCTTGGAACGTCACCGGCACATTGGAGAGGCCAAACAGCATCACCAAGAACTTGAAGTGGCCGTGGTGCATGCGGAACGCCGTCTTGGCAACGTCGTCGAGGTGCATGCGCACCTGGTGGTATCCTGAATGGAGGTTGAGCTTGGTGAAGAAGCATGCCCCATGGAGCTCATCGAGGAGCTCATCAACCACTAGAATTGGGAACTTGTCCTCATTGGTCGCACAATATAGGAATTGCTTGTCCACAAATCAACATCAAATAAGAAATGATCTAAAACTTGCATTGTTATAGTCGTGCCTCAGTGGCTTGTCTCGCTAGACGGTAGCCGGTTTAGCACAACAGTGGTGGCCCTTGGTAGGGTGTTGGGGGATTTAAAGGTGAAAGCATTGTTCAGTTCCATGCCAAGGCTTGACAATGGTGATACCTTTCGAACCATGTTCCTTGTTGGAGGCATTATTATGAGGTCCTTCCTCCCCTGGTTCTGTTGAAGTACCATTGGATGGATCTTTGGTTTGACTTTGATGGCATCTATGGATATCATTTTCCTTCCTAGAGGCAATGCTAGAGGTACCCCATGCCCCCTCTTTGTGCCTGCTGCTATGACGTGTGTAGGGTTTGGCGTCAGTTGCTAATGCAATGGTGGTTCATTGGTTGGCAACATTGTGATGGTTGTTTTGCTTTCATCTCCATCATGTGGGAGTTTTGTAGTGGTGGTAGTTTTTTGTGTTTCATTTATGTAAGTTGCTACTTATCTATTAATATATGCCTAGTAAATAAATTTCTTGCTGGTTCTCCAAAAAAAGAATAGCTTTATGTAGATGAAGGAACATTTTCAATGCTTTATTTTTCTAAATATTTTCTTACAATTTCCCCTATGGGGTTTATGGCACAAAACTCATCGTTTTATTTGTAACATGAAAACATGTTTGTAAGTAAATTTTGATGATGGGAAAGAAGAAATAGATAATTTACAACTAGCAATACAATTCATATGAAAACCAATTTTGTACATACAATTATTATTGCCCATAATAAACCACGGTCATTTAGTTAGTATTATATACAATTATGGTGGAGCTAGGATAGTTTGGCCATACGCCATTAAACTAATAAAACTATTGTCTAATACTCATTGTGTGTTTAATATATGATGTTGGCTAGTTAATTTTCAACTAACCAACATCAAATAGTAATGAATGAAGATAGTACAACCAAAACTTAACACACAAATAATTATTTGATATACATGCTTAATAGTAACAAAATGAAAAAAGAAATGTGTACAAATACATGAGTAAAAAGCTTCTTAAAAATATTTTGTTCATTCTCATTTCTCATTACATATTTGTAGTATAGGATGAAATGCAAATGATATAACTATGGCAGTGAGTTCTATTCTTTGAATGCAATCAAATCAAGCCATTATAATTGATAATTAACAAACTGTTGTTGACACACTTTGTCTTGCTTGCTTGCTAAATTATTGCGATAGTTGGCTACAAGAAATCCAATCTGTCAGGGTATAGAGATATGCTAGCAAAGCATATGCATCGAAGTAAGAATGACAGCAGAGGGGGCATAGCCCAGGAGGCTACATAGTGAGCCAACACTTGCATATTGGGCTTTTCCTCATGCCTGGGCCATGGATTAGGCCCAATTGCCTTTGACAACATCTGTTGTGACTATATATGCATCATCCCTAACGCCAAACCCTAATATCAAGTTTCCTCCCCCGGCCGCCATCCACCCAGATCGATTCTCTTCAATCCCATGCCTCTTCTTCCCCAACGACAACAACTGCGTGCTTTGGTGCTCTCGATACTCCCTTTGTTGCTCTGATCTGCCCTAGTGGAACAGGTATTGTTGCAGCCGCCACCATCAATGCCACCTCCAAAAGCTAGCAGATCTCATCAGCCCCGCCTCCTCCACTTCCTTGAACAGGTGACTCAAGTGCTGCAGGTATTTGGAACCATTGCCATCCTTCAAGAAATTAATATTGGTGACATATTGGAAGTATAACTTCTTAGTTGTCGACGAACAAACAGGTACAAACCTAAGTGATTGCCTAGTTCTCAAATTAAAATATAGCAATTCTGCTACTTTTTTCCTTTTGAAGCTTTCCTTAGTTGATTTTCTATATATAGGTTCGCAGTATTTTTCCTACTCTAGAATACTTCTACAATTTGTTGGGAATGGTATTGATGAACTCATAGTGATCGGTTCACATCACATCACCAAATTTTGTTCTATATTAACATTCCAAAATATAATAAAAATACTATAATAATGCAACCAAACAATTTTGTTTACCTATATTAATTTATAATAAGTGTACATTCACATGAACAATGTTCTTCTATTAGAAATGATTTGTTTTATATATCTGTAAGAGTGTCAATACTAGTCTTTGCTTTGGTCCAAATAATGGCAACCTAGCACATGAGATAATTTCCATCATGGGATTTGTATTAGTGAATCACACACAAGGACATGACTGTCAGTTACAAAATAAACCTCCAAGTGTGGTGCTTTCGCCGGCTTAGGATATAGGATGTTTCAATGAAAAATCATTATAGTTTTTAGCAAAATGTTGTGCCTCAATAATAGCAAAAATAGCACATCACCTTTGTATTTATCATGAAAAAAATTCTGTTCGAAAAGTGGCTATACAAGTTGGATCCCAAATGCCGCTTTCACTACTAAAGGAACATTGTCACCACTGGTTCCCAAACACTCATCTCCACCCGTTTCATGCTATGGAAGTGAAAGTGGGCAATGTTAATCATCTTTTTCTAAAGCAATAGTAGGGGAGGCCTTTGCCTAATCTTTTTATAAGTGTAAGGGTGATATGTAGATGATACAAAGCTTGTAAAGCTCAAAGGAAAAAGGGGTACAATCATTATGTGTAATTCTCTCGCCAAAAATCTAGAGCTAATTTGTGATTGCGTTTGGCCTTGATGCACACCAACCCAAGCTCTTCTTTGAAGTCGCACTACCATCTCCTAATTTAAGGTGTCATTATCAAAAAAAAAATAACTCCATTTAAAGTTTTCCAAATGATCCAGTAGGCAGTGATCATCAATTCTCTAAAGATGGGACTTCTAAAAGGAGGTTCTGGCCACAATCACCATGTCTAGTGGCTGTCGAGTTGTATCCCAATGAATGGATAGAGAGTTCTAGCAAGTGATACTAAAGGGACATTCAAAGAAAAGATGGAAACAAGTTTCTTCACAAGCATTGTTGCAAAAAACATGGTTGTAATCTTCTGGCAACTTATTCTTCCTTCTTAGGAGATTGCTAGTGTTGAGTTTGTTTATGACTAGCAAAAAGAAGAAGAATTTATGCTTACCAAGGTTGTATGAAGACTAGAGCTAGAGAGGTGAGGCCTGTGGGGTACCTTGAAGCCGGGAGTATGCTTTCCTTTTAGAGTAGGCACCTGAGCTCTAGATAAAACTCCAGCTATCTTCCAAGTTGAAGTTTGAATTCCTGCTTTGAATAAGGTCCTAAAGAAGTGAGCTATTGACACTTTTGGCTTGATGGCAAAGGAGAAAAACTAAGGGAACATACTCTTCAAGGGGAAATTATGCTAAGTGTCATGCTATAGCATCACTAATTTTCCTTTGTTTAGAATGCAAAGAGCTAATGCTATGAAATTGTCAGATAATTTGAGGACATCTTTCCAGACATATGTGTTTCTATACATCTTTGTCCAAGTTAGGGTCACCTAGGGTATATCTTCATGGTTATAAAAGTTGTCTGCTTGCCTAATGTGCAGGGCTGAGTTCTGATTTTTCATGTCAATATGATCCCTAGTCACCCTTCTTCTTTTGATCTGCAAGCTGCTTCCCAAGCAGCTAAACATGAACCTTTCTGTTGATGTCTCCTCTATTCCAAAGACAATGTTTCCTATACCTATCTATTTGTTTGATAACATGAGGGAGTTGGACACTACACATTTAGAAGGTTGAAAGTGATGAGAACATAGAATTCACTAGTATCAACCTTTCCATGACAAGGCAGGAGTTTACTGATTCCTCTGAGTTAGTTTTCTATTCTTGTGAGGGAAGGACTAAATTCATTTATGGTGGGTCTAGTGGTGCCAAGGGGGAGACCAAGGTAGGTGAGAGGCATACCACCAACCTTGCAACCAAAGGTTTGTGCTAGAAGCCTGGTTTGGGAATCATCAACATCAATTGGCATCGGGACAAATTTACTAAAATTTATATGTAGGCTAGTGGAGTTAGAGGAAGACCTTAGAATTCCTTTTTAATTTGAAGATAATTCTGGTTTTGGCTAGGAGGATGATCAGGGTGTCATTAGCATGCTGGACAATAGGAAAATCAACACCAAAATTTTCACTTAGAAGATGAGTGATGACCCCAAGCTGTCAAGCCTTGTTGATGATGGACTGTAACAAGTATGTTGTGAGAAGAAAGAGAAGAGGAGAGAGAGGATTCCCCTGCCTGACCCCTTTTTTATAAGTAAAAGGTTTACTAGGTACAAAATTCAAGAGCACTAAAGAAGATCCAGAACTAAGGATACTTTTGACCCAATTGATCCATTTGTAGGTGAAACCTTTATGTTTGAGAACCTCCAGGATTGTTTGATGTTCCACCTTATCAAAAGCCTTCTCAAAATCAAGTTTTAGGATTACTATTTCCTTTTTGGAGTGATGGCACAAGTGGAGGAACTAAAAGGTCCATTCCAGATTATATTGGATGTTTCTTCCTTTAATGAATCCATATTGGTTTGCATGTACCAAGTCCTTGATCACTGATTGAAGCCTGTTAAAAAGTAATTTGGTGATTGTCTTTAGTGAGTAGTTTAGCAAGAAGATGGCCTATAGTCATCTAAAGAAACTGGATTCTGATTTTTAGGAATAAGAGCAATGTGAGAGGAATTGATGATGCTGATATCCAGAGAGGAGTTGAAGAAGTCATTAAATAGTCTGAAGAAATCAACTTTGAAGATTTGCTAACACTTTTAAGGAATAGGCCACTAAAGCCATTAGGACCAGGAGCATGGCTCTTTGGTAGGTTCTTTATCACTTCGAGGATTTCCTCTGTGCTAAAGTTTTTGTCCAAGTGTTCCACGTTGTGACTCTGCAAGGGACCCTCTAGGTTATAACTTATGCCACTGAAGTCACTTAATCCCAACCTATTTTTGTAAGCTTCCCAGAGAACACTGGCCTTCAGATCATGATCTATGACCACATCTCCTCTAGTGACAGTTAGACTAGTGATGAAATTCTTTCTATGGTTGTTGGTGGCCATAGCTTGAAAATAACTCGTGTTTTCATCACCAAGGTTTATCCACCTCATGGTGATTGTTTGTTTCCAATACTACCTTTGGCCTCTAGCACATTAGGGAGATGTGTCTTTTCTAGAGTTCTAAAGTTTGTCTCCAAGGTGGAGAGAGGTCTTTAATTCTTAAGACATCCAAAAGGAGCAGAACTCAATTGCTATTGTGTATCAATTTTGCTGATGCTAGAGAGACTTTTACTCCAATTTTTAGGCTAGTCTCACCTGCTTGAACTTGGCTAAGAGTGTTCTAGAAGAGTTGGCAAAGAAAGAACTATTGTTCTAGTGTAAGTCCATAGTCTTACGAAAATCAGCATGTTCAGTCTAGTAGTTCTCAAACATGAAAACAATTTTTTTGGTATGTTAGTGCCAAAGGAAATCAGTGTGATCTAAAATTGGCCTAGAGAGGGTTTGGACAGAGGTCTTGGGTAGGACAACCTCTAGGAGGAATAGGTGAGAACCCAATCCAAATTGACCAGTAAAGAATCCACCTGCATGTTGCTCGAAGTGAACTTCCTACCACTGAAAGGGATGTCAACCAGGTCAAAGGTCAAGAATGAGGTTATTGAAAAGTTGCATTCAGATAAATCCCCAAGTTTATTTCTATTCTCCACTGATTTGAGGAGAATGAAATCTCTAGCTAAGATCCAGTCGTCAAAGTCTGAGTGATCCAAGTTAATCAGCCAAGTGATGAAGGCAAATTTTTCTAGAGAGGAGGCTGGACCATAAATGTTAGAGAGGTGGAGGCTCTTCCATTAGCCTTGTTCTGAAATTTTACTGTGATGGCACATGTAATGATTTGGATGACCGCAGTAGTTAGCAAACTACTATTTCAAAGAGTAATCAAACCAACTGTGACTCCAACAAATGGTGAAAAAGCAAAGGAGACCACCAGAGACTCCAACAGATGGTGAAAAAGCAAAGGTGTCCAAATGTCTTGGGCAAAATTTTTTCAAATAAAGATGATCAAAATTACTTCTCTTAGATTCCTATAGGCAGATGATCAAACAAGCACTTTCAGTGATTTTTGCCATGATAGCATCTCATTTGTCCTATGAGTTAATTCCTCTTACATTCCACACCAAATTTTTAATTGATCTATTACTCATATGGAAAATGTGTGGTGGAAAAATAAGGGGTGGAAAACTATATGTCAACCTAACAGATAAAATTTAAAAAGAGACAACAAATAGAAACTGGTAACAAGTGAAAAAGCGCAGAGCTAATATTGATCAAGTTGTGAGTAGATATTAAGCTTTGTTTACAGCCACAACCATTAGACCATGACAGGTTAGATAACCAATTATTCTGCCAGCACACAGACTGGACTTTGCAAGTAGCTGACATTGTCACAAACAAAACCAAAAGATGCACATTCCATAGAGGAACTACAGGGAACTTGTATCTTTTAGGCTCTGGCATTGCTGGTGTCTTTCTTTAGGATGGCTGCAGAGATAGCCTTAGGCTGAATCTGGAGGAAGCCTGCGACGATGCCCACCACCACTCCTTAGATCAGATGAGGTGCTAGACTTAGACAGCCTACCGGGATTATGGCCAAGGGCTAGGGTTCTGAAGTAGCCTCTTTGCTTGCAAGTTCTTTGAAGCCATCTAGCTTGTTTGCATTCCTCCTACTGCGCCTAAGGAACCTTTCATCCATTGGCTCCATGTGCTTCTTGGCCCTCCTCTTTCTTGGGGTGGTGAAAGTTGTTGGGGCAGTCTCCACCACTTCATTATCATCTTCCTCTGCCCCTTCCATTGTTAGCTCCAAGAGAGTCTTCGATCTCTAGGTTCGAATCATGGATCTATGGTGGGAGAAGATTAGTTACGTGAACAATAATGATGGGATCATGAAAGTAAGAGGGAATCAGAGTATCATGATCAATGTCAAGTAGGTAAAGGCATGTGAAAGAATTTGTGGGAGGGGTTTTGCTAATAAAATTTAGTACCTGAGTGAGGTCAATAGCTTTTGTAGGTGGGGAAGCTTTTGCACCACTATGGACTTGATTAGAGGCTTCTTCATGAACTGGTCAGAGGGATGGACTTCATTTAGAGTTGATGCCCCCACTGGTCTAGGGGCTATCAACATGGTAACCACAATAGGTTCTGCAACTGGCCCTTTGCCCACTACCTCTACAACCTTCTAAATAGCTTCATCTTCAAATTCTGCCTGAACATTGCCTGTTGCATTCACCTCAACATCCATGTTCATGTTGCCCTTCATTGTTGGAATCTATCGGTGTTGCATCAGATCTTGCTAGGGGCATGGGCCCTATCCAATGAGATGGCTAAGGGGCATCGGATATAGGGGTTTGAGGTGATAAAAACTTCTTCGTTTGGCACCTCTGTCATACTTTTCTTCTTGAGGGTCAAAACTAGAACCATCCATAAACGGCCCTTGGGGCATGTTGACACCAAAAGTGGCAAACGGATATACCGCAAGCGTACTGTTGTCAATGTAGCCTTCACGAGTATTTCAGGTATCATATTTTCATAGGGAACGCAAAGTGAACTAACTAAGGATCAAGAGCGTCCTATGATGATATAAAAGAGCATATGGAACTTGGGTAGAGAGGATCTAGATAGCAATGATATTTGTTAAAGATAGTAGTTATAAAGGGTTAGTCACCCACCTGCTTACAAGAGGTGATATGCGAGATAATAGGGAATGAAACTCTATCCAAAGCGGCTACCATGTTGTATTGAGGCCCTACCTTTTAAGAACTTGTCTTACACACATGGTGGACTACAAAGGCTAGACAGGGCTGTCACCACCTACTATAGCTAACACTAACTATTCATGCGACAAGCGGTCTACACAGGCAAGATATAGTGTAGACACCACGTCTACACTATAGTACTACACTCACTACTCTAACCTTCTCGAGAGGTTAGAGCACACTACTAAAGTAAAGCAGTGTACAGGTAAGAAGGCTATATAACTACTAGCAGAGATAGAATATCAAATATTATAAAGAACTCGGATGTATCACTTACAAGAAGATTGCATCTGCTGAGGTATAGCTTGGAGAAGACACCAGACAGGCTCGGCTCTTCTCCACACTCCCTCACTCTCTCCCTAATCTCATAGCACTACAACAGAGCTTCACTAAAGCTACTAAAGAGTGGTTCACTCTAATGTGCCATGACTTGAGATCTAGTGAGGGTGTAGGAGGGTATTTATAGGTAGAGGTGGAGTAGGGGATACTCTGGCGCCACATCAGTGATCCGCGTGACATCCCTTCTCCATCCTTGGATCAAACTAACTTGATTTGGACGATGGAGATCAAGGCCCTTGCATGGAGGCATGCATAAAGGCGGTGGAAGAAAGCTAAGCTTGGATAGCCACCATAGGGAGGTCGACCAACCCCCTATGATAGGTGGGTCCTCCATCTTCCTTCTAGAAGGAGTCCCACATGTCATGGAGTGAGTGGGAGCTTTGGTAGTGGTAATATATAGGTTAGCTAACCTATATATGACCTCTATATATAACATGTGGGTCACATATAGGTCCCAGACTTCATCTTGAGTGGGTTTGCACTGGTGGGGCCACTTGTGGACATCGGTTTTTACTCTTGTGGGCCCATGAATCCATGTGCTCATCTCCGTAGCCAATGAGAGAAGAGGAGCTTAGGATCCAAGGGTGGAGATTGCCTTTGGAGTGCATGGGAGGATCATGGGAGGCTTGACAGGGGGCTAGTGGGCCCATGGTGAGGTCGCCTGACCTCTAAGTGGGGCCTTCAGCCACCCAAAGCTCCTAGATTGTGTACCTACAAGCAAATAATGACATGTACATGTGGTACCAAGTTATTTGCACCTAAGTCACTATGTCCTTGCTTGTTAGCTTCCAGAAAAATGTTTTGTTGATGGTTTTGGTGGTGTAAAAACATGGTGAAATTACCATCAATAGGGAGTAACCCATCATTCACCTTCATGGAATAGGGAACCCTCCCATCATCACCGAGGTACACTTTTGCCACAACCCTTGCCAAGTTATTGGAATCATGCTAGTGGACGAGGATGCCAAAAGTGGAAACCCCCTTTGCTATGATGGTGACATTGCAAAAATCTTCTAGGAAACCAAGCAACATGATCCAGGCTTCATGGTCCAGATCAAAAGACCTTGCATTGATCGCCTTATCGTGCATGTAAACTGAAAGACTATAGTTGCCAAAGGAGAACACAAGCCCAAGAAACTTCATTCTCTCATTCCAAAGGGCTGCTAAATGAACCAAAAACATCACACGACGGACAAGGTTGGATCTCAGTCACACGCACCTGGTGTACTTCTTTGAAGAACTTCTGAAGTTCATTCGCCATGCACCCAAAGTCATCCATGTGCACCGAGGGCTTGAGCTTGATGATTGCCAAGTCTTCGTTGCTTAAGGTGTAATGGCTAGTGATGAAGACTTCGTGGCACAGAAGAGGGCGAAGTGGGGGGGTCCTCCAAGGCAAAAACGAGAGGGAGGTGGGGACGGGGATCCATGGTAAAATTGGCCATTGGAATATTCAAAGATGGAGTTTTCTCTATTTATTCTGATGGAGGGGGCATGACAGTGTAGGCGGGGGACACCCTAGAGGATGGGGAGGTAGTTTTAGCCAGACGAGGGGCTGCCCGTTCAGCTTCCAAAGGAAGGGTGGGCCGATAACTACGCTTGTAATAGGCTGGGAAAGGCAATGTCTAGACAAATGTCTGTTGAAAGCAATGTTTGCATCCTCTTAACATATTTTTGCAATCCTACTAAAAGTTATCACGGGCTAAATATCTAGATCAAGAGGGCTTGCTAGGCTTTTCAAAGCCACATTTGAATTTGAAAAAGTGGGGGTGCTGAAAGCTCCTAGGAAGCCAGGGCTGATCTCGCATTTGCCTTGGACACCCAGCGTTGCCGAAATCATGGAACTGAGAAGATCAATGATCCTTAGTTAGCATAGGCACTAGGAGAAGTTTTCTTGATAGTTTTTTAGAAAGAAAGGTGTTTGAACACTAAGGATCTATCTACAAGGGAATGAACATGGGAACGAACAACTTCTGCAAAAGTTTTTTCCTCTTTGGACCAATTAGCGTCCACTCTGCCTCTGTCTAAGATTGTGAATGATCAAATTCCTTGATCCAATCTAGACCTCCATTGCCCCAAAGGAAGAAGAAAACTGAGAACTCCTTGCAAGAAAAGTTTATGTAAATGAGAAAGCCGACTTCCTTGTAGGAGTAGGTGAAATGATACATCACCCGATAGGTGGGCAACTTAAAAATCCAAAGAGGAGACTCCAATGCAAGATTGGAGAAGAAGCCCCACTAAATCCACATTAAGTTTAATGGTAGAGCAACCAAATCAGAGTCCTTAGAGGAGGGGGGGACTAATCGAGCACTTGAAACGACGATCAACCAACTTCGCAATCTCCAAATATAGACATCCTCTATTCTAGATTTCTCGCTAACCAAAGATGGAGATCGAAGAGGCTCTCCAGAATGCATAGAGTTAATCATCTTCATCACTGCCAGATGGAAGCCGTTCATGAAAGCCGATTAAAAAAAAGAAACAAGACCACTTGCCACATGCCACTCCCATTGTGCTACCTGGTGTGTTGCCGGTTGTGTCTACGCCACCGCCACCCAATGCCAAGCCACAACCACCCCCACCTATTGCCTTATGGAAGGAGGCTGTCACGACAAGGCACCACCATGTCGTGGTTGCTAGGCCACTCCAAGAGGACATGTAGGGCTACTGCTATCGGGGTCTACCATGTTGGCCAGCCGCTGTTATGCGTTCCAATGAGTCGATCGGCCGCCACCATTGAGTCACGTGGATGGAGAGAGATGCATTTCTATGCCATAGGCAAAGAGGATAGAGAGGGATGGAGAACACAACAGGATAGAGAGGAGGCAGTGGGACCGAGGATCCATGTGCTCTGCACTGGCCATTTGTGGGGCAACTTGTAAACGAACAGGCCTACCTATCAACCACTAGAGAAACACACACATGGTGGGAGTAAAGATGGCAACAGGTACGTACCCGCTGGGTACAACAAACCCATACCCGTGCCTGCGAAGAAAAAATATGCCCGTTAAAAAACCCATACCCGCAGACGAGTACAAATGAGCGCCCATACACGTGCCCGAGCGGGTAACAGGTACCCCCGGGTTGCCCGTGCCCGAGAAACTGTAGGCTTCAACTTGCTAGCGGAGGTGCCGTAGCGGAAGGCCTTGACGACACGCTTGGGCGTTCGGCGCAGGCCCTCGCGGCGGTCGCCCTCGCCAAGCCCCAGCAGCAGCGTGCGCACCGCCTAGCTCCATGGCGTAGCTCGCCACCACGACGTCCCCTGCGAGCAGGCCGATGTCGTCGCTTTCCTCTGCCTCGCACGCGCACGCTGCGGCCACAAGGTAGGCCTCCTCAAACACTCCCATGGTGATGATGAGGGATCGATTTGGTGTACCGAATTGGGTGTCCACCTATGGGCGACTACATGCTACTTGCTAGCGGAGGCACGGTCACGACTCACGAGGAGCTGGGGACGGGAACGAGAACGAGACGGGAGACTGGGAGAGTTGGGAGTCAGCGTGGATGTGGGGCCGCTGCTCGGCCAGCTCGGTTTTTGCGGCGACGATGCCTGGTTGACTGGGAGGGGAAAAGGGACAACAAGTGAGATGCGCTAGGGTTACGGTCCAATTTATAAATGCTGTTATTGGGCTGGGCTGAATGATAATATTGGGCTAGAATAGTAGAATACACAAGAATCATAGTATGGAGCCGGGTAAAAGAACCCATGAGTTTGCGGGTATGGGTACTCAAGGAACGTACCCGTACCCGCAAACCCGATGGGTATAAGTTTTTTCCCATTAATAAACTCATGGGTATAAATATTGACCCATGCCCATGCCCTAATGGGATAAAAACTCATCGGGTTTCAGGTATAGGGTACCCGTTGCCATCTTTAGGTGGGAATGAGAAACGAACACACAGTTTGCTCTAGGCGTGATTTTGACTGTTGGCTCTTATCCCTAATTAGCAATGAAAATCATTTTATTTTCAGCGCCTGTTTTATTCTGAACCAATACTGACATATTATCACTAGTTATTTTAATAAACTAGTAGCAAAAATATTGTTGGCAAAAATCATCTCTATAGTAGTGTTTGTTTCCTAGATAAATTCAATACGCGGCTCTTCGGCCCCAATCAATGCAACAAACCAAGCCACTCCAAACTCATCCATTGAAGCTAAATGCATATGATTTACAATTTATAGGCATGGTCAACGAAAATCT
>CM039610.1:9035878-9058991 GCA_022457205.1 Saccharum spontaneum
GGGGCAGCCGCCGCTACAGCCCAACAATGCATCTGTAGGTGCATGATGCATCGTATCTGATCCGTGCATGGGTTGAAGTGTTAAACAAAATCTTGGTGGAAGCTAGTAGAAGGCTGACGACGGCATGGTTTTGGTTGAAAATTGATCGAAGTGGCAGGTTCGGGGCGGCGAGTCGAGCGCCGGAGAAGTACACGACGAAGGTGAGGAGTTGTGGCGGCAAGACGCCGAGCGACGGGTACAAGTGGAGGAAGTACGGGCAAAGACCATCAAGAACAACCCCCATCCCAGGTGCAGTACGATCCACGAGTAGTCTAGCTCTACTTCTAATACTACTGTACGTTCTTGGTTAAATTTGGCCGTTAATCTTTTTTCCCCTTAAACTAGATCCATTTTCAAATTGCTCGTTGTTCTTGGCATATTCGGGCGGGGTCATGTATATATGCGTGATCTCGCAGGAAGGGGTCTTGTATATGCGCGCTAGCTACAAAGGTTGCTTCTTCGCTTGTACTACGTACTGTACATCTAGATTTTGTCGACTTGGCATAGTCATCGATGCAATAAGGCTGGGCATTCGGGTTACCCGAAAAATTCGGGTCAGATAATTCGGGTAGTTGGAAATTCGGGTATTGAAAATTGCTACTCGATTTTTGCTCCGAAAAAGCATTATCTGAAATTTTGGGTACCCGATAATTCGGGTTCGGGTTCAGGTTTTACCCGATATACCCGAAATTGACAAAACCAACCATTTTAGAAGAATTCAAGTACCATTTTAAAGCAATAAACAATAGTCCTTTAAATCACATCATGTCTTTATATGAATTATCAATAAATCACTTATTAAGTTAGCATAAATCTACATTAATTCATGTCAAATAATATATTTATATGTCATTGAACTACCTCATGTCTTCATATTAGGAATAGAAGAGCAAATTTTTAAGATATTTCGGGTAATTCGGGTAGTTCGGGTACCGAAAAAACATTACCCGAATTACCCAAACTAATTTCGGGTTTTTACGATCACTATCCGAAATTGTGATCAGGTACTTCGGGTTCGGGTACTTCGGGTCTGGGTTCGGGTAATTCGAGTTCAGGAATTAGGTATCGGGTATTTTGCCCACCCTTAGATGCAATCATGCAGTCTGCATGCCAGTTTAATCAATGCTGCGCCGCGCGCAGGTGAACTATACCGGCACGGCCCCAGGGGCATGAGCGGTGGCCGAGCGCACACGCCCGCCTGCGCTCGGTCGCCGGAGCGGTGTAGCCATATGCATGCCAGGAAGAGCTGCCGATTATATTAAAAAGAAGAGTCCATACTAGTAGTACAATGAAACAACACAAATAAGACAACAACACAAACACAACTAAAGCAATCGAGATAACTGAAACAACACCGTTGTACACCAACACCACTACAGAATTTTTAACGGTGACGGGCATTTTTTATTTACCGTGGCGCATATTTCAACCGCCACGGATCAAAGGTCACGGTTAATCGTGGCCAACCGCCACGGTTAATGATATTAACCATGGTGGGCATTTTAGGGCAACCGCCACGGTTAATACATATTAACGGTGGCGGTTGCTTTAACTCACCCGTCTTCTTTAAATGATTAATCGTGACGGTTGCTTGTTATTTGCCCGCCATGGTTAAGATTTTTCAGAATTAAAAAAAGTGTTTTTTTGAATTTGATTTTGAATTTGAAACCGAATTTTTTTCAGATTCAAACACAAATAATAAAGCAGAAAATACGTATTCAAAGAATAAACACATATATTGCATGAATTCATATGTCGTCCTTGTCATCGATTGTTCCATGCGATCCATCATGTCACACACACACTAAGCACTAAGTTCATATAACAAGTACATCACAAAAGCACATCATATTGTTTACATGCAAGAGAAGCTAAGGTCACCTACTCGAAGATGTCCGACAACGTGTAATCGTTCATGTCTATACCGCTGGTTCTCCAGTTGCGTAGCCTCTCGAACTTTGGAACTATTGCTAGCTTGCTACCCATGTAGAAGAAATTACCCCCAACTTCACCACATTCGTTCGTGACAAACTTACAAATGCCGGCTACTGTTCGAGTGATGTTATTCCTGTCCACATTTTCCTTCTGCCACCAACCTAGGGATTTCTTGAGCTGCCGCCAGCTGTGGCTGAAACGCCCGCAAGCCCTGAGATACTCACAAGCATAGTATCCGCACAAGAGTGAACCTTCAGGTTGCTTGGCACACTACAAGTAGTAATGTAACAGTAAGTAGTAGTACGAGTAGTAGTAGGGTAGTAGTAGTACTGGGTAGCAGTAGTAAGAGTTGTAGTAGTAGGGTCTAGTAGTAGTAATTGTAGAAGTAGAAGTAAGTGGTAGTACTAGTAGGGTAGTCGGGTAGTCGGGTAGTAGTAGTAGTAGTTGTAGTAGTACTAGGAGTTGTAGTAGTAGTACAAGTAGGGGCAGGAGGAGTATAAGTATTAGTAGTAGTACTAGGAATTCTCGCCTCAGCCCCAGTTTTGTGCCCCACTGTTGCTTCTTCTTCTCGGACCTACGATCATAGCAGTCGAGGTCTTCCACGTACTTCCTGTAAGCGCTATATGCCAACCACTAGTGTCAACAACAAATATGATCATACTTTGAGTACTTAAAAGAAGATGTGTGTCGTCACATACTATCGTAGACATCCTTCGAACTATTTGTATCCATGCTTGTTCGTATGGCGCAAGGAGTCGAATACGCAAGCCATTCTATCTTGAGGATAGATTATAAATACAATCCAATACCCCATGACGCCCAAGCTACACCATTGAAACAACATGGATCTCAAATCTTGAAATATGAAGGTTAGGAACCCAACAGCTCTTGCAAGTATCATTTCGACTTACCCGAGCTCGTGGGCAGCAAGGATACACCCATTTCCCTGGATCTTCTTCATGGCTTTGAGGATGTACTGTCCCTTTATGTACTTGATCTCGCCTTGCAACAAAACCGGGGCTTCCACTCACTCCAACCCTTGCAAGTTCGCCAGCCTCAGATGCGTGTCCAGTTTATCATAGCCAATGATGGCCCTCTCGGTAATATGCATAGGAGATAGGTAGATAATATTTCCCCCTATTTCCTTGCATACAAATGATTGCATCCGACAAAGCACCAGTCGTCGCCATGGCATTGTTAGTTTGATCATAACGAACTTAATTACCTATAATGATGCAGAGGTGCAATAACTTACATGGCAAAAAGGGTGACTTGGGCGACGTTGAGGTCCTAGCGTCGCAGCAGCCTATGCATGTCATGGAAGACAACGGAGAAATAAGCGTCCTCATCCAAGTGGAAGTACTCCTTGGGGACCCTCTGAATGAACTCCTTCATGCCTAACTTCGAAGCATGCAAATACCAGAGATGGAACCTCCGAACCTCCCATGGCTCCTCTAGGACGAGCTGGCCCAACGACAACATGAACTTGTCATTCTCAAAGTTATCGGGGCAATCTGGAGTTAGGGGCCAAACTGACGGCGGAGTTCGCTCCCTGTTATTGAGACAAGGGAATAGTGTGTTAGCATCATATTATGCACACGTAATCTGTTGACGATGTTTGGTTTCCATTAGCATATATACCTTTCGAACACCGTTGTGTACTAGTACTCTTCTGCTACGTTCCACACCGCCTATTCCATGTCGGTGAGTTGGGCGAGTTTGTCCCCCTCTTCTTCTGGCTTCTTCAGCGCGGGTGGACATTTCCCTTTGCTCAGGCTTGGAGGCGGTGTTTAGTGGCCCGGTTCACCCCCTGTACATCCTTGTGGGTTGCTCGGGTTCGGACGTAGGCTACATGGAGAGTGCTGCCGTGGCCGCCATCATCGCCGTTGCCATCGCCGCTGTTGTCGTCATCATCATCACTTGGGCCACCTGGGGGAGACGACGATGGTTGCGAGGGCTTTGACGCCGGCTTTGACAAATCCAAGACAATATATGCCTTGTTCCACAGCACATGCGTGCTGAGAGCCTGGCCGAGGGTCATGTCTCCCTCTTCATTGGGAAAGTCAAGTTCATCATTGTCGTGGTGATCGTGCGTCCACATCACTTCCACCACGGCATACTCGGGCGGGATGGGCCTGCCGTGGTACCTGGCTTTAGGGTTGGGCGGTTGTACTATTCCATGTGCCACATCCTTCTTCCCCGTCCTACCCCAGGGCACCTGTAGCATGGCGGTTGTTGGCTCCACGATCTCATCAATCAGGTACCTCTGGGGTTGTGAGGTACCCGGCACCATCTGCCCTTGTATGGCAGCTTCACCCTATTGTGTCATCACGCCAGCCTGGTGAAACATCTGCGTCCTCAGCTCCACCATCTTAGGGTCGATGCTCGTGAAAACATCTTGTATCAACCCCATGATCATTTCCTTCATTGCCGCTTCTTTGCCAGCCTAGAATATGCCTTCCTTGTATCTCTGCCTCATGTGGTAAGAGGCGGCATCGGATTGCCACGAATCCACATTCTTCCAGCTCTGCCTCGAGGATATGCCCTGGACGCGGCTGCGATGCTCGGGGTTTCCCAACGCCTCGGTCAGCTCGTCGTGATTCTTGCGAGGTACAAACTCCCCGCGTTCCTTGGCCGCCTTGATCATGAGCAAAGCCTTCTCTGCCTTCTCGGTCTATGGCTCGTTGTACTTGGTCCTTCTCTCCTTTAGCTTCTTCGGCCGACGGGCATAGAAGTAGTCACGTGACCTCTCATCGACGCCTTGTAATGGGTAACTCTACCCAGCCGCTTCTGCCTCCCTTTCTTCCTGCCTCCACCTCGGCCTCTTACCGGCGTACCCTGTCATGCCTAGGTGGTGCGAGAGCTCATTCTTCTTTGGTAGGTTCGAAAACTTCTCGCTCTTGGCCTTTACTTCATCGGTGCTCATCTTCTCGATGAACTCATCCCAGACTTGTCACTTGATGAAGTTGTAGTCTTTGAAGGGTGTCTTCCCTTTCTTCATGTAGTTATTGTTCAGTCTAGACCGGAGGGTGCGAAGCACTATGCCTGCAACAAACATCGCATGCCCCCTGCATAGGTCTTCATTGAATTGGTCCGGTGGATACTGGAAATATTTCTTGATGTTAGTCCACACTTTGTCCTTGAGTTTCTTCAGGACTTTCTTCCAATCTAAATACGTGATCAGCATGTGCTCCCTTACTATACAGGAGCATTAGTTGCTGAAGGTGCCAATGACTGTATCTGTCTCCAAGGGCTCTCCATGCGGCCCTATCTAGAGTATGACATGCACCTTCTTGGTAACCTGGTGCCTCCCATGTTGGCCCCTCTTCAAGTTTGACTTCTTGCCTTTGTTGCTACCTCCCGTTGCGGCTGAAGTGCTCGGGGTGGGACTGGATGCATGCCCCTCCTCTTCTCCTTCCTCAGGGTACTCCAAACACAAAGGCACCACCGGTATCTGTCGAGAGGATAGGAACTCGCATTAGGTGTATACTTACACGAGGCCCGTTGGTGTTGTGTTAGTTATATACTTACGCGGCCCTCATCATGTGCATTGTCTCGTCCTGGGGTGCGAAATGCTCTAGTTGATGGCCCCATCCTTTCTGGCATATAGGTCGGATCTTCTTCTTCCTCCGTATGACCTCTCTTCTTTAGCCTCGGTGTTACCACCTCCTCCTTGTACGAGGTGCTCTTGTCTTCTAATGATGAGCTAGAGCCCTCATAACTCAGGGTCGGGCTTGGCTCGCGCCATTGTCCTGTCGGCTCTTCTGCCATTGGAAGCTACGAAGAAGAGAGAGTTATACGAACATTTCACGATTATATGAAGACAATATTATGTACATTCATCTCAAAACATATATAAAGGAATCATGAATTTTATTCATTTGTAAACAAGATTACATCCTTTTTCATTTACATTGCGAGTAGGTATACAAAGAAATTAAGAAAAGTACATAAGAGTATAAGAAAAGTACAAAAGAGTAGTAGAAAAATATATATTTGGCTTAGATTTGCCCTATTGTAATCACATCCCTGCTAAACTGGTTGCTTGTATATGGTATACAAAGCCATCCTAGTTTAGAGGCTCACAAAAGCAGTATGGGGATATTTCATCATCATAGCTGCTGCCTTAGCATAAAAAGTTTCACATCATTGCAAATACCACTACCTCAGCACTTTTTTTATAAGTTTGAAAAAAATTCATCATTGCACATGCCACAAAGTTTGAGAACAAGCCAAAAACCATAATAGTAGGTAGAGTAGTATTAGTAAGTAGTAAGTAGTAGAGTAGTAGCAAGCAGTAGCCAACCACCACAATAGTAGGAGCAGGGAGGAGTAGTAGTACTAGTAGTAGGACAGGGAAGAGGAGTAGTAGTAATAGAGAGTAAGAGCAGCCAGCGGTAGTAGTGTAGGATAGTAGTAGTCGTAATATAGAGAAGGAGGGAGGAGGAGTAGAGTAGTAGTAGTAGAGTAGTATTAGAGTAGGAGTAGGAGTAGAGTAGGAGGAGTAGTAAGAGCAGCAGCCAGCACCCAGCAGCTCTAGTAGTAATAAGAGAAGGAACCAGCACTAGTAGTAGAGTAAGTGTAGTGTAGTAGTAGTACAATAGGAGATAGTAGAGGAGTAGGAGGAGGTGTAGTGGTGTAGGAGTAGGAACTAGTAACAGAAAATGGTGAGTAGTAAAAAATGCTAAAAAATAGCCAACAAACAAAAATGCCAAAATAGGCACATATAATCAATGTTTTCCCATCCTTTTCCTTGAATTATTGCTCAAAATAAAAATAGCCACATATACACTGACTTCTCCCAAGAGTATAGTAGTAGAGTAAGTAGTTGTAGTTGTTGTAGGAGTAGTAGTTCTTTACTAGCAGGAGTAGTAATAGGTGGAGTAGTAGTAGTAATAGCAATAGGCCTAGGAGGAAGAGTAGTAGTAGGGTTGTAGTAAGAGTACAGTAGTAGAGTAGTAATAGGAGTAATAGTAGGAGCAGGGAGGAGGAGTAGTAGTAGGATAGGGAAGAGAAGTAGTAGTAATAGAGAGTAAGAGCAGCCAACAATAGTAGTAGTGTAGGATACCAGTAGTAGTAATAGAGAGGAGGGAGGAGTAGTAGTAGTAGTAGAGTAGTATTAGAGTAGTAGGAGTAGTAGTAGTAAGAGCAGCAGCCAGCACCCAGCAGTGGTGTAGTATTAGTAACAGAGAGGAATAGAGTATAGCAGTAGTATAGAGCAGCAGCAGTTAAGATGTGCTCCTTTAATTTGAAACTAGGCATAAAAATAACAAAAAGCAAGTTACAAGTGATCTCTCAAGCTTGCTGGAAAAAACAGTGACAAATTAAAAGAGCACATTTAAGTTTGGAAGATTTAGTTAAGTAGTAGTAGATAGGTGGAACATTTAGTTAAGTAGTTGAGTAGGCAGTAGGAGCAACATTCACTAAGTATGATGCTGAAACTTTTAAAATCATCTCAAACTTATCCCAATTCATCTCAAACTTAGCCCAATTATTCTCAATTTAATCAATTTTGTCCCAAATTCATCTCAAATTCTCAGTGGCATAAGTGCTCAGTATATAAACAGTATATAAGAGCATATAGGCAGTTAACTGCATATAGACAGTATATATATCACAAGCAATTGCATAAATGCTCATCATTTCAAATTGGCATCATAGGAAGCAATAGAAATCCCAAAACTAGCATCATAGGCAGTGGCATTTGCTCAACGTCTCAATATTCGTATCACAGGCAGCATTTGAAATCCAAAATTCCAAAAATTTCCACAACATTATCTAGGGTTTGTCAGAATCACAAACCAGGGAAGAGGAGGGTCAGGTGGAGCTCGGTGCATCAGAGGGACCTTGGCCGATGCAGGGACCTCGATGAACCCTAGATGGCGCCAGAGATGGAGGAGCTCGGCACCGGAGATGGCACCGGTGGAGGAGCTTGACACCGGAGGCGGCACCGCGGCTGATGGCGACGACGGAGCACAAGGTAGGGGGCGGGGGTGGGCATGGGAGCGGAGGAGCTCAGCATGACAGAAGCCGGTGGCGGCACTCGATGCTGAGGGAGATGGGTCGCGGCACCCCGACGGAGCCTTTATGATGCCGACCACGGTTAAGATTTTTCCATTTTTTAATTTAATGAAACTATTTGGTTTTACAACATTTTAAATAAGATATTTCATTTCTAATGCTTTTTGAAATTCATAGGAGTAGTGGTGTAGTAGTAGTTGTAGTAGTGTAGTAGTAGTAGATCGAGTTGAATGAGTAGGCTACCTATGCGACACGATTTGCTAGTAGTTGGTTCTATTACATAAAGTAGTAGTGTATGTAGGAGCAATAGGAGCATACATAAAGTAGGCTTACATCTTGGTTCCATTACAATAAAAGCTTACATAGAAGTTCTCGTTAATCAATAAGCAATAGAGTATATCATTTTACTGGAAGTGATCCTATGACGATCTTCTTCTCACCATCAGGGCAAAACCAGGGCTTCATCTTGGTCTTGTTCACGCGGTTCTCGACGATCTTGATCTTGCGTGGATGATCGGTAAAGAGCGAGAACTCTTCATAGTTGTTGTATTCTTCAGGACTCTGGACTCCATCGGCTCCCACGATCCTCTGCTTTCCTGACACAACCACATGCTTGTTGGACTCTTTGGGCTTCGTGTAGTAGGCTACCTGTGCGACACGGTTTGCGAGTACCCACTCATCATCTTTGTAGCCGACACTTTGGAGGTCAACGGTGGTTAGCCCATAATCGTCCATGACAACTGCCTTTGGCTTGACCCACTGGCACCGAAAGATGGGTATCTATAGGTCACTGCCATAGTAAAGTTCCCATATCTCATCGATCTACCCAAAGTATGACTTCATCTTCCTCGTTGCCTCATCGATGCCCTCATATCAAACACCATTGTTATGTGTTGTGCTCTTTTTGTCCTTCTCTTTCGTGTGGAACCTGTATCCATCGATGTCATACCCTTGCCATGTGGTGATTTGGCTGGACAGGCTGGATGCAAGCTTTGATTCTTTGGTACTTGAATCGGTCAGGATGTCCTACTTTTTGATCCATGTCGTGAAATTGATCTCGTGTTGTCTCTGCACCCAGGCCTCCGTGCATTCATCTCTAGCACAGTGGATCTCGTTTAGGTGTTGCTTAACCCACTTTTCCATTAACACTAACTAATTAAGGATGGCGTGATGGGCTTCTTGCACGATTTCGTACTCTATATCGGTGCATACTTTCCTCCTCGTGCACCCCATCCCCATTGTTCTGCCTTCATGCAAGTGGACGGGCAGCCCAATAGCATTTCCATCCCGGACGTATCTCGTGCAGCAGTTAACGGCTTCCTCTGTTGTGTATGCCTCGATCATGGAGCCCTCCGAGTAAGCATGGTTATGAACATATTTGTTGAGGGTGGACATGAACCGCTCATACGTCCACATCTGGTGCAAGTAGATAGGCCCCAGTTCTTGTATCTAATCGACCATGTGCATCATCAGGTGTGGCATAATATCAAAGAAAGACGGTGGGAAGCACATCTCGAGCTAGCAAAGAGTCTCCACGATGAACTCTTTTAGGGCAGGCAGCTCAGCTTCATCGATAACCTTCTATGTGATGCGGTTAAAGAAGTAGGACATGCATGTGATGACCATTTTCACATACTCTGGACCGATAACCCTGATCACAATTGGAAGGAACACCGTCAGCATGATGTGCCAGTCATGGGAGTTGAAGTTGGTCATTGTTAGGTCTTTCATCGAGACCAGGCTCTTAAGGTTGGAAGAGAAACCAGTCAGCACCTTCATAGCCCTAAGCCACTAGAAGAAAGCCCTCCTCTCATCCCTCGTCAGGTTGTAGCTCGTGCCCGAAAGGTTGACTTTATTTCCGCTCTGTGCCACCGGTGTCGGGTGGATTTCGTGCCTGATGTCCTGGTTCACAAGATCTAGACATGACTTGAGACCATCTTTTGTCTTAGTCTTGATGTCAAGCAGGACCCTGATCATGCTCTCGAAGACATTCTTCTCTAGGTGCATGCAGTCGATGGCATGGGCTTCTTCCTCCTCTGCTGCATCCTGCTTTCTCTTCTTCCTTGGCTTCTTCGGCCCATCTTCCTCCTCTCTTTTTCTTTCTGAACTCAACGTTTATGCCCTTCACCATGTCAAATACGTTTTGCCCGTACCCCGTCCTTTCTAGCTCGTCGATTTGAGGCTCTTCCTAGTTGTCAAACAGATTCATTGAAGGATGTCGGTACCTGTGCTTCTTGGGGAGGAATTGCATGTGCCTCATGTACACCAGCTTCTTGGATGCACTAAGGTAAGTGTAGCAGGTACCATCAATGCAAACTATGCAACTGGTCTTCCCTTTAATCTACCCCGACAGTGAAAAAAGATCAGGATAATCGGTGATGGTGACAAAGATAATGGCTTTTAGAGTGAATTCCTTCTTTAGGGACGCATCCATCACCTTGACCCCTTCCACCCATAGTTTCTGCATGTCCTCCATCAATGGCTCCAACGGCTCCAGGAACACGTCTATATCATTATCGGGCTGCCTCAGTCCTGAGATAAGCATGGTCAGTAGAAGATACCTGCACTTTTGACATAAGTGCGGAGGTAGGTTGTAGATGGTGAGGGTGACCGGCCAGGTGTTGTGTGATGTGCTGAGGTCACTGAAGGGATTCATCCCGTCCGTACTCAGCGCGAACCTGACGTTCCTCGCCTCGTCACCAAACTACTTCGAGAACATGGCGTCAAACTGCTTCCACCGCTTGCCATCGGAGGGATGTCGTAGCTTGCCATCATCCTTCTTACGTTCAGCTGATGCATGTCAGGACATGAGTTGGGCATCCTCTGGGTTTTCGAATAGTGCATGCAGTCGATCGATCACGGGTAGGTACCACACCGATAGGGCAGGACTTTTCCTCTATGTGTAACCCTCTTCTTCGTCGTCCTCAGGAGGCGAGATCTGCTTGTTGGCCATCTTCTTCTTCTTTGGCCCCCTCGAGGGTCCCTCCTTATCCACGCGATAAACCAACATTCTTCTTGTATCATCTTGTGCTACAGTGCGGATAGCTCTCAAATTCTCATACTTGCCCCGATATAGAATACAGTGGTTAGGACATGCATGGAACTTTTTAAGCTTCATCGCCATTGGCCTGATCAGCTTCTTCGCCCGATAGGTATTGGCGGGCACCTTGTTACCCTCTGGATACGTGTCACTAAGTATACGCAACAGGTCGTTAAAGCTAGTGTCGGTCCATCCGTGGCGAGCCTTGCACATCAGCAACTGGAGGTTGAAACACAACGCCGTCCAATGCTTTGGACATTTGCCGCCGTCCTTGTAGAGGGGATCAATTGCCGCCTGCTTCATCTCCCTAAAATTCTCGAGCAACTTCAGATTCCCAAACAGAATATCGTCATGGTCTAGACAATTAGCAATCTCTTCAAGAAGCTCCGCATCCTCGGGACGCAACGTATCAATCACCGGGTCACTGTTCCCACCGCCGTCATCGTCTGTCACGTCTTGGAGTAGATCAGCTATCGTGATGTAGTCACGACTCGCATTGTCATTGCTGGTGGCTGCTGCTCCCACTGAGGGTTGTTGTCCTCCGTCATTCGCCACCGCCGTCGATGCCATCGACGAGGTTCCCCCTAGTGCATCGGCGACACTTAGCTCTTTTTTGCCGTGATACTTCCACATAATGTATTTCGGATCCTTGATGAAACCATACCGTAAAAGGTGAGATTGCACCACATTATCTTCCTGGGCAAGCCGATTCTTGCAGTCATTGCATAGACAAATCATGCGATCCTGATCTAGACTCAAACGATGCTTCTGCGCAACGGGCATGAACTTCTTCCTCATATTTTCCAAAAAAATAGATCCATCCAGGATGTCTTGTACATCCACTCGTCCCTATCCATGACCATGACCTTGCAAACGCAACGAAAAGTCAAATTAGCAGAGCTGTATAAGAAAAATGCATCGGAGTAGCTCTAGATCTACTTATTCTCTCTCCTCCCATTTAGATCTAGATCTAGTGAAAATGCACCTAAATCATGTAAGAGAGGAAAATGAGAGTTGGAGAGTAAAAATCAGCCTCTTGCGGTGCCACCCTTCACCAAATCCAAGGGCAAAACCTTCCCCCCTAAAGTGGCCAATTTTAGGGTTTTGAGCTCAAAACCATAAAAAATGGAGGTGGAGCCACGGGGAAGAAGGGGATGGCTGCTATTATAAAGGTCCAGTCCTAACCGTGGCGGGCAACATAAACAACCACCATGGTAATCACCCATTAACCATGGTAGTTGCTTTGGGGAACCTACCATGGATAACGGATTAACGGTGGTAGTTGTTGTATCACAACAGCCACAGTTAATAGACATTAACTGTGTTGGGTACATTACACCGCCCGCCACGGTTAACCTATTAACCGTGGTGGTTGCCTACCCGGTCGGACAGCCCGACCAACCACGATTAACCATGGCGGTTTCTAGGTCTGCCTGCCACGGTTAATCATCCTCAAGTGTCACCTAAAAGATTTTGTGTAGTAGTGCAAAGATCTGATCCTCCACAAACTTCTTCGGAATAGCCAGCCAAGAGACACGCATCACTCTAACAACAGTCATCGCCAAGACACCAAAGTCGCACTTGCGCCATCGTTCATGACCCTAACGAAGAGGGAGAGAGGCCTCCGCCATAAAGTCCCAAAAGGCACGACCTTTCAAACTCATCAGTGGCTTGAGGAGGTTTGGTGGCAACAATAACTTTAAGCAAACTACAATGTCTTAGATTGCATCCTCATTGATCTTCCCATCCTTCCCAATAATGCCCAAATACTTTAACACGTTGCGTTATGCAATGTGGCCACTTTGACGAAGCGAAGACCTATCATAGACTTGTGTCGGCGTCTTGCGGTTGTAGCCAGTGGTGAAGGTAGGTGCCTAGGAGGACATGTCATATTGTTCTCCTCCATAGCTATGGCCATCAAAGAAAATGCTGCAATAGTTGATGGATGAAAGGTCCTAATTGGCTAGAGGGGGTGAATAGCCTAATTTAAATTCTACAAATCACTAGGCAAACTTGTTAGACAACTAATTGGCTATAAAGGTTTTTGCACTAGCTCTAACAAGTGTTGTAAGCCACCTATCCCAATAATTCTAGTTGTTATAATCCCTAAGCCAATCAATGGCTAAGTCACTATGAGCTCTCAAAAGCTAGCTACACTAAAGAGCTCAACTAAGTGAGAAGCTACACTTGTAAAGTAAAACAAGCTCTCAAAACTAATTGCACTAAAGAGCTTGTTACAACTAGTTTGCGAAATATAAATGAGAGAAATGTGATCTTTATACTGCCGCGATGAGGAATGAACCAATCACAATAATATGAAGACCAATCATCAGGAGAAATACAATGAAACAATCACAATGGAGACACGATTTTTCTCCCGAGGTTCACGTGCTTTCCGGCACGCTAGTCCCCGTTGTGTCGACCAACACTTGGTGGTTCGACGACTAAGAGGTGTTACACGAACCTTGTCCACACGTTGGACACTGCAAGAACCTACCCACAAGTGAGGTAGCTCAATGACACACGCAATCCACTAGAGTTGCCTTGGGCGCTCCGCCGGGGAAGGCACAAGAACCCCTCACAGTCACCGGGAGGTGACCAAGAACAATCACCAACTCTTGCCACAACTCCCCCGCTGCTCCAAGCCGTCTAGGTGGCGGCAACCACCAAGAGTAACAAGAAATCTACAGCCACAACGATCCTCAAGTGCCACTAGATGCAATCATTCAAGCAAATACACTTGGAATCACTCAATCTCACTTTGGATTCACAATCAAGCAAGAGAGATAAGTGGGAGGGAGTTTCCTCAGCTCACAAGGATGCCAAAGATGTCAAAATGACCGAGAGAGATAGCTTGGAGTCAGCCATGGTCTATTTATAGACCCCAAGAAAATCCAACCATTATGCACTTCAGGGGCAACCAGACTCTGTGACCGGACGGGTCCGGTCAGGTGCGTTCGATTGCCCAAGCCAGCCAGTCATGGGCACCATGTCATCCTTGTTCAAATCCGACCATTACCACTTTTATGTGCCCGTACACGCTGATGACTAGACGCACAGCTTGAAGGACCGGACTCACCCCTACGCCAACGTCAGATCGACATCAAAGTGCTCCTAGAGCATCGTTCGAACGACCGAACGTGTCCAGTTAGAGATGACCTAACATGCCTAGCGTCCGGTTGTCCTCTCTCTGCCTCGCGCGCGCTGCTCGGCCACTAACCTGACGCGTAGGTGTCCGGTCATGCTTGGTATCCTCGGCCAGCATGGCTGAACAGTGATTGGACGCAGTAGGCTAGAGTCCGGTCACTGCCCAAGGTAGAGTCCGATCATTGCGCTACTACTCCTTTTCTTTTTCTAAGTTCGCGACCGCTTCACCCTTGCTTCCAACTTGCTAACCACAAAGTGTAAAACTTGTGTGCACATGTATTAGCATTTTTCAAAGTATTTTAGAAGGATCACATGTTAGCACACTAGATTCCTAAATGCATATGCTCATATGAATTCACCTAGTGACACTTGATAACCGTTTTAACCAAAAATTTCCCCTCTTAATAGTACAACTATTGATCCTAAATGTGATCACACCCTCTATGGTGTCTTAATCACCAAAACTAAAACCCTACGTAATACATTTGCCTTGATTCCATTGGGTTTTATTTTTCTTTCTTCTTTTCCAAGTTGAGCACTTGATCAACATTTTATGTCCACCTTTATCACCATGGACTTCAATCTTGCTCCACACTTGGATTGTACCAACCTCATCTAATTCACACACTTAGCATAGAGGTTAGTATTATGGTTTCATCAATTAGCCAAAATCAAACTAGGGCTTTCAATCTCCCCCTTTTTGGTAATTGATGACAACTTTTTTCACAAAGATTTTCAATAAAATTCTTTTGGATTCATGTTGCTTGCCCAAGCATTTTTCCATGTGTAAAGGATATGGACTAGTTTCATAAACCCGAAATGGTAGCAATTGCTCCCCTACATATGTGCTAAGAGTTTGGATTTGAAAGCTTGCACATATGCTTAGTTAGGAAATATAGGAGTCAATTTCAACCAAAGATGCTAAGGTGTAGAAGGACCTTTGAAGTGTGATACCAATCGGAGTTGCCAATATACACCATCCTTAACACCATTCGTAACTAGATATTCATAAAAACTAGAAAACCCCATGAGATCAACATTATATGATAGGGTCTAGTTTTTACAAGATAAGCACTAGTCTAGTTATTCTACCTATGCATGCTAATTTTTCATTTCATCATTCAAATCTATAGCTAGCATACACCACACCAGCATGTATCGGAGAAAAAGAACTTGTGCCATGCAAGCAAACATATGTAATGCACATTCAATATGCAACATACAAGCTTATGAGCTTGCTCCCCCTACTTGTGTGCTTCAAGTTTTAATTGATCCCCTTATAATGCTATTTCATTTGTTTGCTCCCCCTATCACACTATCTTTGTGAATTACTTCTTCCCCTTTGGCATCAATGACCACAAAAGGTGAGCTCAAATTTTAGATAGGTTGGGGTGAAACCATGTGTAGTGAAGATCATTTTCTAATTTGGTTCAATCTAGATCACTTGTAAAATATATTTAATTCGGTTTGATCCAAGGGCAAGCTTCTTCACACCTCCAAAGGAGGGTTATCATGCACCATGTTGAGTTAATCACTTATAGCTCATTTTCTAGATTAAACACTAGGTTCACAAGCCCACAAACATGTCATATGCTACCACTAGATCATTCCAAGCATACAAGCAATAGTGGTACCATACAAGCATCAAAATCATTTGATTTTCATGAATGAGCCTAAGACATGATAGGAATGACTAAATGCACTAAACAAGTCCTTAGCAATGGATGAATGGCATGTCAATCAACATTACCTTGCTTAGCTCGAAGGAGAGGAATGTCATATAATGGGGGTGCATCAACACATATTTGAGAAGTCAAGTATGTTCAATTCATTCCTTAGCTTGTAAAACATATTCTCATCAAGTGGCTTGGTGAAGATATTGGCAAGTTGATCATCGGTGCCCACATTCTCAATTGAAATGTCCCCTTTTGTTGGTGATCTCTTATGAAATGATGGCGGACATTTATCTGCTTTGTTCTTACATGTTGAACCGGATTATTGGTGAGCTTCACGGCACTCTCATTGCACATAGCAATGGCACTTGTTTGAACTTGATTCCAAAATCATTCAAGGGGCCTTCATCCAAAGAATTTATGCACAACAACTACCGGTGGCTATGTATTCGACTTCGGCGATTAAAAGTGCAACACTATTTTGCTTCTTTGATGACCAAGAAACAAGTGATCTTTCCAATAGTTAACATGTGCCTGATGTGCTTCTTCTCTCAACCTTTCATCCCCCATAGTCAAAGTCCGAATATCCAATCAACTCAAACTTTGCTCCTTTGGGATACCATAATCCAACATTTTGTGTATACTTCAAGTACCTCAATATTCTCTTGGCTGCCTTCAAATGACTTTCTCTTGGTGAGGCTTGAAATCTAGCACACATGCATACACTAAACATCTCATCCGGCCTTGATGCGGTCACATAGAGTAGGCTTCCAATCATAGACCGATACATCTTTTGATCCACCATATTACCACTTGTATCACTATCAATGCTTCCATTTGTATCCAAAGATGTATTAATTCCTTTTGCATCCTCCATGCCAAATTTCTTGAGCATGTCTTTAATGTACTTGCCTTGACTCACAAATGTATCATTCTTCAATTGCTTGATTTGAAGACCAAGGAAGTAACTAAGCTCTCCAATCATAGACATCTCAAATTCATTTGCCATCATCTTTCCAAACTCCTCACAAAAATATTGATTGGTTGATCCAAAGATAATATCATCAACATAGATTTACAGTATAAACAAGTCCTTTCCAATCTTCTTGGTGAAGAGAGTGGCGTCAACCTTGCCCATAATAAACCCTTTAGAGAGTAGGAAATCTCTTAACCTCTCATACCATGCTCTTGATGTTTGCTTCAAACCATACAAAGCCTTTCTCAACTTGTAAACATGGTTGGGCTTCTTCTCATCTTCAAAACCGAGAGGTTGCTCAACATATACAATCTCATTGATGTATCCATTGAGAAATGCACATTTCACATTCATTTGGTACAACTTGATGTGTGGGCACAAGCATAGGCAAGCAAGATCCTAATTGCTTCTAATCTTGCAACTGGGGCATATATTTCTTGAAAGTCAAGACCTTCAACTTGAGTGTATCCTTGAGCCACTAATCTTGCTTTGTTCCTTACAACTATCCCATCTTGATCTTACTTATTTCGAAAGACCCATTTGGTTCTAATTACGTTGTGTCCCTTAGGCCTCTCAACTAACTTCCATACTTGATTTCTCTTGAAGTTGTTTAGCTCTTCATGAATTGCATTGACCTAATCAACATCCTTCAAAGCTTCATCTATCTTCTTAGGTTCAATGAATGACACAAATGAGAAGTGTTCATAAAATAATGACAATCTTGATCTTGTTTGCACACCTCTTGAAATATCACCAATTATAGAATCCAAAGGATGATCTCTTATAATATTGGTAGGTTGGAGCAGTTGTCCTTGATTTCTTGCACTGGATTGATCACTTGGTTGAGATGATGAACTAGCCACTTGTTAGTCTTGCACTTGAGATGATGTACTAGCTTGATTTTGATCATAAGAACCACTAGCTTGCATATTTGAGTTAGAGAGCACTTGATCTTTGTCGTCTTTAACTTTAATTATTTCTCGAGGATTTATGTCACCAACATCCACCTTCTTTATTGCATTGGCCAATAGAGTTCCTCTCATATATTCTAGATTCTCATCTTCCTCTTAGGGTCCATTAGTTTCATCAAATTCCACATCATGCACCTCATCAAGAGTACCACTAGCCAAATTCTAAACTCTATAAGCCTTGCTAGTAGTGGAGTAACCAAGTAAGAAACCTTCATCACATTTCTTCTCGAACTTGCTCAATCTTGTACCTTTCTTCAATATGTAGCACTTGCAACCAAACACCCTGAAGTATGCAATATTGGGCTTTCTTCCATTCAAGATCTCATATGGGGTCTTCTCCAACATTGGATGACAATAGAGATGGTTGCTATAGTAGCAAGCCATGTTGATTGCTTCGGCCTAAAATGAATGACTCACATTGTACTCGCTCAACATTGATCTTGCCATGTCAATCAAAGTTCTATTCTTCCTCTCAACAAGGCCATTTGATTGTGGAGTGTACTTGGCCGAGAATTGATGCCTAATTCCAAATTCATTACAAAGCTCATCAACTCTTGTGTTCTTGAATTGACTTCCATTGTCACTTCTTACTTTCTTGAGTGTTGTTTCAAACTCATTGTGAATTCTCTTGACAAATGTCTTGAAGGTTGCAAATGTATCACTCTTGTCAATAAGGAAGAACACCAATGTGTATCTTGAGAAATCATCTACTATCATAAATCTATACTTGTTGCCACCAGGTACATGTAGTTGGCCCAAACAAATCCATATGCAACAACTCAAAGTACCTCATTGGGAGATACATCTTTCACAACCTCATCATCATCATTATATTGATCTTCGGTCATGACATCTCCAAATACCTCATTGGGAGATACATCTTTCAATCCACCTCTAAAGATGATAGTTCTCAATGTTTTAAATCTCTTGGGCAAACACATCAAGAACTTGTGAGAGAAGTCCTCATTCTTCACCTTCTCACCCAAACTCTTGAGATCATTGATGATAACTTGAAGCCTATAGAACATCTTCAGAATAGACTTATCATCCTTCATCTTGAAGTTGGATAGCTTGTCTTTGAGCATGTAGAGCTTGGCACTTTTTACCGTTGAAGTTCCCTTATATGTTTCCTCTAAACTCACCCAAACTTCACTTGCCCTCTCAAGATCTTTGATTTTCTCAAACATGGTTGAACACAATTTGAGCCATCTTTTGTGCACCGAGGTTGTTAAGCCTGGATTAAACGGTGACCATGGCTCTGATACCACTTGAAAGGTCCTAATTGACTAGAGGGGGGTGAATAGCCTAATTTAAATTCTACAAATCACTAGGCAAACTTATTAGATAACTAATTGGCTATAAAGCTTTTTACACTAGCTCTAACAAGTGTTGCAAGCCACCTATCCTAACAATTCTAGTTGCTATAATCTCTATGTCAATCTATGGCTAAGTCACTATGAGCTCTCAAAAGCTAGCTACACTAAAGAGCTCAACTAGGTGAGAAGCTACACTTGCAAAGGTAAAATAAGCTCTCAAAACTAATTACACTAACGAGTTTGTTACAACTAGTTTGCGGAATGTAAATGAGAGGAATGTGATCTTTATACCATTGCGACAAGGAATGAACCAATCACAATAATATGAAGACCAATCACTGGGATAAATCCAATGAAACAATCATAATGGAGACACGATTTTTCTCCTGAGGTTCACGTGCTTTCCGGCACACTAGTCCCCATTGTGTCGACCAACACTTGGTGGTTCGACGGCTAAAAGATGTTGCACAAACCTCATCCACATGTTGGACACCGTAAGAACCTACCCACAAGTGAGGTAGCTCAATGACACGCGCAATCCACTAGAGTTGCCTTTGGCGCTCTGCCGGGGAAGGCACAAGAACCCCTCACAATCACCAACTCTTACCATAACTCCTCCGCTGCTCCAACCGTCTAGGTGGCGGCAACCACCAAGAGTAACAAGAAACCCGTAGCCACAACAATCCTCAAGTGTCACTAGATGCAATCACTTAAGCAAATTCAATTGAAATCACTCAATCTCACTTTGGATTCATAATCAAGCAAGAGAGATGAGTGGGAGGGAGTTTGCTCAGCTCACAAGGATACCCAAGATGTCAAAATGACCAAGAGAGAGCTTGGAGCTGGCTATGGTCTATTTATAGACACCCAAGAAAATCCAACCGTTATGCACTTCGGGGACGACCAGACTCTGTGATCGGACTCACCCCTGAGTCCGGTCAGGTGCGTCCGATCACCCCTGCTGGCCAGTCACGGTGCGCCACGTCGCCCTTGTTCAAATCTGACTGTTGCCGCCTTCGCATGCCCACACACGCCGATGATCGATGCATGGCTTGAAGGACTAGACACACCCCTACGCCAGTGTCAGATCGACATTAGAGAGCTTCTAGAGCGTCGTTCGAACGACCGGACGCGCCCAGTCAGAGATGACCTGACGCGCCCAGTGTCCGGTCATCCTCTCTCTGCCTCGCGCGCACCGCTCGACCACTGACCTGACGCGCATGTCATGCCTGGTGCCCTCGGCCAGCGTGGCTAAATAGTGACCGAACGTAGCAGGCCAGAGCCTGATCACTGCCCAAGGCAGAGTCCGGTCACTACACTGCTGCTCCTTTTCTTTTTCTAAGTTTGCGACCACTTCACCCTTGCTTTCAACTTGCTAACCACAAAGTGTAGAACTTGTGTGCACGTGTATTAGCATTTTTCAAAGCATTTTACAAGGGTCACATGTTAGCACACTAGATTTCTAAATGCATATGCTCATATGAATTCACCTAGTGGCACTTGATAACTGTTTTAACCGAGAATTTCCCCTCTTAATAGTACGGCTATCGATCCTAAATGTGATCACACCCTCTATGGTGTCTTGATCACCAAAATCAAAACCCTACGTAATACCTTTGCCTTGATCTCCATCGGGTTTTATTTTTCTCTTTCTTCTTTTCCAAGTTCAACACTTGATCATCATTTCATGTCCACCTTCATCACCATGGACTTCAATCTTACTCCACACCTAGATTGTACCAACCTCATCTAATTCACACACTTAGCATAGAGGTTAGTACTAAGGTTTTATCAATTAGCTAAAACCAAACTAGGGCTTTCAATGGATCCTCAATCGACATGGGCACTTCTTTGTTAACCTCAGTCGTAGAATGCAAAAGGTTGTCTCCAATGGTGATGCCTTCTTCCTCAACCTCGGTCATAGAATGCATAGGGTTATCTTCAATGATGATGAGAAAGATGGGGTCCTCAATTATCACTTGTGAGATAGCTTCCTCATCATCGGACACATCTTCTACCAGAACGATATCCTCAACCGGTGTGACAGTTTATAGCAACAAGGCCCTCGAGGGCGCAACAACTTTCTCTATGGTCATCTCGTCATTGATAGAATCTGCATTGACCATACATGTGTCCTCACACACCATGGAATTAGCAGGCGTGCAAGCCTCCACAAGAGAAGCAACGATCGACGACGTTACTGAAGGCCCCTCGATGGCTTGCTCCATGGGCATCTTTTGGTGAAGCTCTATGTCAATCATCCTTGTGGCCACCTCATGGATGACAGGGATTGTTGTGTTCACTGTCTCCTCATGCTTTAAGGAGTCGGAAGGCGTACATGCCAACACAAGAGAAGTGAAGATTGACGGTGTTGGTGAGTGATGAACTAGAGAACATGGGCCGAAGAGCTCAGGCATGTTAGAAAAAGAAGTATGCTCTTCATGTGGCTCTGCAAACTCCAAATGGTGGCCAAACGTGCCAGCCACAACTTGATAGTAGAAGTCCCCTCCCTGAGGGATGCAACACTTCCTCCAAATGATCTACAATCAACTATTGGAGCTCAGGTCGCAAACAATCTACAATCAATTGTTGGAGCTCTAATCGCAAAGACTCTATCAGAGGCGCAATGGTGGACTGAGCCACAGTGCTCAGCGAAGGCATTGCCACGATGTCAGCCCAACTCTTTGTCTGCTGAGGATGGTGATGCACCGAAGAGGAGTTGACCCACGGAGTAGAAGAGGTGGAGCGAAGATGGTAGTCCCATTCCCTATGTCCTGGGCGGCGACATCGATTGCATCGAAAGGAATCCCTACAGGAGTTGACTTGGTGATCTCGTGCGAGGTAGCGATAACATCAACCTCGAGCCCATCTCTTGAAGCAATGCTCCGCTCCGACTCTAAAGCACATGGCGGTGGTGATGATTGAAGGTCGTCACGACACAAGCAAGTCTTTTGATCTGCAGACTTCTCCACAGTGGTGCTGGCCGGCATCGGTAGAGTCATGGCCCTGTCTTGATTCAGCACTTGTGGAGACGAAGTGGTCTGAAGAGGTGCTGGGATGAGGACACCATAACAGGTGGGCATGGCGGCGGCCGCCGCGAGGGATTTTAGTGCGGAATGTCCAAGACCCCCCACGACGAGCCTCCCTGGGAGTGGGAGGGCAGCGTTGAAGATGGTGGCACTCACATCTTGGCCGATATGAATGCGTTGAACTGCTCCTTGATCTCCTGGATCACGGGGCTTGAGGAGCTGCTGGTGGGCTGGATGGAGAGATCTTGTTGAGGAGAACTCAGATATGTGGCCTATAGGGGAGGAGGAGACTAGAGCCGCGAGATCTAAGACGCTGCTGTTGTGTGACACTCTCTCCTTGGCTTGACCGAAGCTGGGGAGCTAGGAGTGGCAGCGACAGAGCTGGGAGGGACAACGGCAGCGCGGAGGCAGCCGGTCAGGTCGGCGGGCGGTGGCGCTGGATGCCGGTTAGCCGGGCGTCGAGGGGCGGCGGCAGCCAAGCTCTGCGGAGGTGCTGGTGGCGCGACCGGAGGAGAGGAGGCTTGACGCCGATCGCCGGTCGCTGGATCCGGAGATGCCGACGCGTGGAGGAGACGAGCCCGCGATGTTGCCCGTCAGTGAGCGGCAATGGAGGTCAGCAACCCTGGGTCGGCGCGCTCGCACCCAAGACCGGTGTCCTCGGGGTCGCCGTGCTCGCCCCCGAGGCTCGGCCGCGCGGAGGAGAGGATCCCGCAGCGCCGCCCGCCGGCGAGGAGAACTGGAGAAGGCAGCGGCTTGCGGGAGCGAGGCAGCGGTGCGCATAGAAACTATTCCCCAAGATCCACCACGACGCTACATGGTGGCTGGAAAACAGCAGGTAGTGGCGACTAGAGGGCGGGGCTGGCCTGGCGGGGTGGACTGGCGGGCGTCGGCAGCGGCCGGCCCGGCGGACGCAGCTGGAGAACTGGAGAAGGCAGCGGCCTGCGGGTTGGCTGTGTTCAGTTACTT
>CM039610.1:9763797-9827254 GCA_022457205.1 Saccharum spontaneum
GCCGTCGCCGGCTACCGCCGACCCCGACCCCTACCCCTGCCCATGGAGGACGGTGGCTCAACCTGAGGACCCCTTCATCCAGAACCTCGGCAGCTGGGCGGTGCTCCAGCTGCATATCGTGATGCGCTTCAACAAGGTGGAGAGCGCCAAGTTGCAGGGCGTCGGCCAGTGCACCAGCATGACCCGCAACTACTACTACGAGCTCATCATCGATGCGTCCCTCCGCGGCTCCGGCTCCAGCTCCGGCGACGACTACAAGTACAGGGCGGTGGTGTACGTGATCAATTTTACCCAGCCGCAGAAGGTGATGTCCTTCGAGGCCATCCCGCCGCACCGGCCGGGGCCGCCAGCGGCCAACTGATGAGCATGCATGCGCCTACTTAGTGTTGTGTAAGGCCAGTCTCAGTGGCGAATTTCGTAGCGTTGTTTCTAAGAATGACACATCAAATAAAATGAAATGAAAGTTGAATGAAATAACCACTCTCAATGCATAGTTTCATTCTGGCTGAGTTTAGTTGGGAAAGTTTGGGTGGAAAGTTACTGTAGCATTTTTCGTTGTTATTTGGTAAAATTTGTCAAACTATGGATTAATTAGACTCAAAAGATTCATCTCGAACTTTACAGACAAACTATGCAATTAGTTATTTTTTTTACCTACATTTAATGCTTCATGCATGCGTTTAAAGATTCGATGTGATGGGTGGAAGAGGAAATATTTTGGGTTTGCATGGCAACTAAACAGGGCCTCTATAGTTTGCTACATATGTCACAAGGAAGGCCACAAGTCCTATGAGTGCAAGGTGAAGAATGGAGGAGGAGCCAAGAAAAAAGAGAAAAACAAAAAGCAAACAAGCAAGCTCTTTAACACCTACACCAACAAGGTACACAAGAAGACCTCCACACCTTATCTATTGAAGAAGAAGAAAAATGACAACGTGGTGGCCATCAAGGTGAACAAGCAAGCCAACAATGGGGCCAAACGCATTTGGGTGCCTAAGGAGATTATTTCCAACATGAAGAGCACCAAGAAGGTTTGGATCCCGAAAGGGAAGTGAGGAGTCCGAAGGACTACGGGGAATTTGGAGACTTGGCAATATTTTGGATGCATTTCATGGGGTGCATCATGATGGACAAGGTAATTGCCAAGTAGGTTAGTGTATATCTTGGACCCAAATTTCCCTTCCCATGTTAAGTAACTAGATTTAAATTCTTGCAATTTCAATTAGCATCTAGTTCCTTTTTATGCCTAGGTTTGCACTTGCATGTCTATCTTTTGTCATACATACACTAGGTAAATCATATGGTAGGATTTGCTCGGTATCACTCTTACCCTTGGAGCAAATCTACATGGTTTAAATTGTTTAGGAGCACGGCACATAGCTTCTTTTACAAGTAGTTATTTATTATGTGCCAAAGTCCAAATTGTAGATAATTTCCCCCGAATATCACCTTCAAAATGATTCTCACATTCATGAGATGTCTTCTTGCAAGTGGTATTTTTTACTTCAAAATCAATGTGCATGTCTCCTACAAGTATTCCATGCTTGTGTGCACAAATTTAGGGGAAGGTTACTCTACAAGTTGGATGCTTTGAGACTAACACCTTTTTAAGCTTATCATGTGGGTAGTAGCCTCATTGCAAGGAAAATAGAGTCCCCGGAGATAAGCATCAAACTTCAAATGAGCACCGCCCATTTCAAGTGGTGTCAATCAAATTGGTTTCTACATGTGGTATTCCTAACTGATATCATTGTGTTGACTTCAATTTGATATTTATATGCTTTTTCCATGCATTATATAGATTAAACTCTCTTGTGCATTAATTTGCCGATTATGCATATATTTCACCCTCCATCATATGTATGCATATGTTTAGGGGGAGCTTAGTCTATGTAATGTGAGAGTCAAGTTTTGTGATCTATTCCACTCCACATACAAAGGATCACAAAAATTGACCCTCCCTTGTGCTACTAATTATTCCTTTTCGGTGTTTGATTCCAAAGGGGGAGAAATTGTAGGACCAAAAGCAATCCAAACCATAAAATAAATTACAAGTGGTAATGGTCCGAGAAAGGGAGAAAAGTGGATTATGGAGTTAGGGGGAGGCTTAAATCCATAATGCCATATGGGGACATTTTGCAAGGGCAAGATAAGTTGTCATAGAAATACATACAAGTGTTATCTTTTTGCATTATATAAACTTGCCTTTGCATTGCATCCTAGCAAGTAGATAGTTTTTCAAATCTGAAATTTTTATTATTTGCTTGCTTTGGTCATGTTGTCATCAATCACTAAAAAGGGGGAGATTGTAAGGAAAATGGACCCTAGGCCCATTTACTTTGGATTTTGGTGTTTGATGATCAACAAGACCAAATTGGACTAATGTGTTTGCGAGTGTTAGTTTTGTAGTCCAATAGGTTGCAAACATGACTTGGATGAAGGCGACGTGACGATCCGATGATCGACACCTCAAGCAAGACCCTAGAAGCACAATAGAAGACCCAAGAAATCAAGCAAAGTCCAAGCAAGAAGATAGGAACCAAGCCGGACGCAAGATTGAGAAGAAATGAGCTCAGCAGATGTGACCGGACGCTGCCCTTATGAGGACCGGACGCTGCAACAGGCATCAGCAGCAGCAATCGGATGCTGCATAGTAAAGTGCACCTGACACGCCGATACTCGCACTGTAGCACCGTGGACTCGTGGTTGACTAAGGATCGGACGCGCTAGGCACCAGCGTCTGATCGACTCCAGACTTGTTCTAGAGCAGCGCAGACGTGACCGGATGCGTCCGGTGGCAAGTCACAGGACTCGACGCTAAGTTCGATCAGTGCGCGCGCGCTCCAATGGTCGGGACGACCGGACGCGTCCGATCAGGATGACTTGCGCGTCCGGTCAGTAGCAGAAAGCTAGGTTTCACCCCCAACAGCTACTTTCTCCATGGGGCTTATAAATAGACCCCCCAAACAGCCATTTGAGAAGTGGAGAGCTGAGAAAACATACCAAGGGTGTTGCTACACCATTTTAGTGATCTCCACTTGCATAATGCTTAGTGTTTCATTAGGTGATTAGCGTAGGTGCTTTCCAAAATGCTTAGGTTAATTAGACCATCGCTTATGCGCTTGCTATAGGTTTAGCCTAGTGTTTAGTGAGGTTTACACACCTCTCATCTCTCGGTGCTTGCGTGCACCAATGTTGAACTCGGCAGGGCTTGTAGTCTTGCGAGACCACACCAACCATGTTTATGGTGTGGCCACCACTGTGTACCGAAGGGAACAAGGCCCGCGGCGGTTCGGCCGGAAACTTGATAGTGAAGACAGCGGGGAGCGGTCCAGGAGAGGCTTGCCGAAAGGCACACCGGAGACCCACTTGCGCGTGGGAAAGGCCCGGGGCTATCCACGGAGTTACCCGACTGGGCGCTTGGCCCTTGCGAGGGATTCCTTGTGAGGGGCTCCAATGAGGACTAGGGGGAAGCTTGAGCGCTTCTTGATACCTCGATAAAAATACCGGAGTTGTCGACGGGAGTTTGCATCTCTACCCCATCTCTACCTTCCACATTACATTGCTACCTTGGTTGTGTGCTTTACTTTCCTAGCTTAGTTGATAGGTTAGTTGATAGAATTGGAACCTAGGTTGCAAGACTCTTTTGCGGTAGAGATAGCAACACATTAGCAAAACTGTAGTTGCACATTTAGATAGATTACTTTCTTGCATAGGTTTTGCTAAGGTGGAATTAGAGGCCATAGTTTAGAGTAGATTTTTAAGTTGCCTAATTCACCCAACTCTTAGGCATCACAAGTTCCTTCACCATACAAAGAGCAGGTCTCGATGCGGTGGAGGCTCACTATGCAAACCACTTCCATCTTTAATTTATGGGTGGGTGGGAACATGGTGTCATACCAAATTGTGTTGAGAACGATGTTAGAGATAGGGTCAAGAGGGCCATAGCAGTAGCCAGCAGTGAGTAGGCTATGGAGTTAGCGAGACGTTGGCTGGTAGCTAAGCCAGGGCCCTGAGGAAGAACCAATGGATCACATCTAGGAGGACTCGCTTCAAGGCAGTGGTGTGATAATACAGGAAGCTGCAGCGACGAGGGCGATGAGAAGCAGTGAGATACCACAACTATTGCATTCCCTTAGCATGAGCTTCAACAAATGGCCTGCAAAGTGTGTCATCGCCAAACAAGGATGTCACCAGGAAGTGGTGGGAAGTAGAGAGCTGGCGCACCATGGAGGTTAATTTATCAAGCACCGAGGAAGGATGTTCATAAGTACGTCTAGGTAGCAAGAGATGTCCAGGGTTAGAGTGCCTGGCGTCAAGTTAGGCACACTTGAGGGCCATGACAAGGGCCAAAGGTGATTCTCCCAAAATTTTGTCCAGCATGATGATTCAGGTGACGACACGGATGATTTCGGTGTCGGTGAGGAGTAGGTAGCACACGACCTTGCAGTCAGCATGGTAGTGGAAGAAGCAAGTGAGGAAGGTCACTAGCCTGTCGAGAGACTGGTGCTCAAAATCCTTGAGCCTCACCTCGATAATGACGGCGGCAGCGGCGATGGCCTCTCTTGCCGAGTAGGTAGGCGTCCCCTTCGTGGTCATAGAGGATGATGGTTTTGGTGATGTTGTTGGAGAAAGGGTCAAGGAAGCCAAAGTAGAAGTTGCCGCCACTATAGAGGAAGAGCGCCGCCATGTAGGGCATGAACCTCTAACGTTGTGCCACTCGAGTGCCTTGCTGTAGGATTTGTGGATCTTGACAAGGAGACGTGATCTAGACTTGAACTGTTCATGGGGACTAGGGTACTCACACCCGAAGCTAAGCTAGTTGATATGGTGATCATGCACGCTGTTGTACACCAGCGCCATGGGACCTGGTGATCTCACTCACCAATTGGGTTGTGTTTGGGTGGGGGATTGAAACGAACATGCATGGCTCTTTGACGGTGCGAGCCATGAGTAAGAGATGAGGAGAAGGGGAAAAAGAAAGTATTCCAAGTAGGACCTCACTTTGGTCAACCCGGTCTGTGAGCCCAAACAAAGAAAATCAACCAAAATACTCTATTTATAGGCTAAGTAGCTTTTGTTATTATTACTATATTCCTCGGTCCTCAGATATAAGGTATCCAAGCCATTTAGGACATATTATATGGTAGAACAAAGGACACATATAACCCTCCCTAATTTCTATATTTGGTTAGTGATAGATACTAATGGTAGGTATACTTGTGAATGTTGCTTTTTTAAGATTTGTTCACCTAGAATCTCTTATAATTTTGGATAAATTTGAATGCTTGAATACCTTATATTTTAGGACAAAGGAAGTAAAACATTATGGGCGTGTTTGTTACCTTGGACAAGGGTGGCCCGTCCTTCCCACCCCAGCTAGGCCAGCCCAAGGCAGGACAAACTAGTGCAACTGCCCCTGTTTGTTTATTTGGCCCATTTAGGAAAAGGCTGGGCATGGGAAGGTGTTTGTTTCCCTGGCCCAAGTGGCAGATTTCCCCAACTAGCATCAACTTCCCAAACGGGAAGGTGTTTGTTTGCCTAGACGGCTACTGGTGCGCCAACAACCACCACCAGCGTCAGCAACAACCCTTGCAGCATCAATGAACAGCCCCAAATCAACAAGTTCAAACTCAACATTAACACCACAAGTGTACCATTACATTAGCAGCTACCTAAGCCCCAAATTGACAAGTTCAAACACATATGAATACAACAAGTTCATAAGCTGAGCTTCATCCACAAGTAAACCACATAGACCAGCAGTAGAACAAGTAACACATTCTTGAGTGACAAAGATGGAGGAGGGGCTGGTTTAGGAGAGGGCAAGTCATCAGCACCACACAAGAGATGGTTTGAGTTGTTTCTTGAGTTGAATGCAGCCTGGGCATCAACATAGGAGTAGTATTTCTTGTATGAATTACCAGGGAACCGATTCACCTAGTCATGGCACACAGCAAAACTGGAGTAAACTCCAGGCTTATGGCCATTGAAAACCACATACCATGGACTCATCTTAGTTCTGCAAAATGGAAGAAGCTACCTCAGCTTAGTTTAGAGATTAAAGAAAATGAGCAAAGTAATGTAAACATCATTGGCAGCAGTGTATTACAGGCCTCAGTCATGTGGTTGATTATCGCAGACCACCATTTCACTTCCTATGGCTTCTCCAGGTGTTTAACCAAACCACAGTTTGGTTTATGCAACAGGAGAAGATGCAAGAAGCAAAGTTTATGGCCTGCAACCTAATCCATCCAACATGGAAGACATCATTGGCAAAGATCAATGTTGGCCTCAGATATATTGAAATTCATATGTCATTGTTATAGAATCATAGGTGGCACTGATTAAGTCAGAAAAAGATCAAGGCAGCAAAGAATCAAGCACTGGGTAATAAAACTCAAGCACTGCACAATACCAAAAGGGAGTGTTTGTTTTCCTGGACATAGCAGTTAGTAGCCAACAAACACCCAGGGCTGCAGCTTAGAAGGAAGAACCAAGAACAATAGAATCAAGAACAAGACAGTGCCACCTCATCATACTATTTCATCATCATAGGCCTTTCCCAAATCCTCACCTTCACAACCCAGTTAACAAATCCAGTGGTCAATGGTTGCATAGCATGCGACACGCCCATCCTCAGCTAGCAGCATGATCATAGAATAGCATATCATGAAGTTAATTGGGAATGGACTCGCATGCTGTTTCAAACCATGAACCAGAAGCAAAACAACAAATGATGACAGAAACTTACCAGCAGTGGTGAATGGTTGCACATCATGAGGTGCACCCATCCCCAGCTAGCCAAATGATGAAACATGAACACATCAGGTAGTTAATTGGGTATGGATGTATCTCATGGTGTGGCAAACCAGCCAACCAAAAACCAAAACAACAAACAGAATAAATAGGCAACTCATGCATAAATAGATTAGGACATACGATATGGGTTCATCCTCACCCCTCATCAGTGGAGTTATAAATTAAGTCCAAGTTCCTCTTCCTATGCTCATCTGCTAAAGCCCTAGGACCATAGGATATGGGTTCATCCTCACCCCTCAGTCTCTTAATCCTAGAAAACAGAAAATCCACCATGACCACAACCATTGCTGCAGCCTGACTGGCCATGACAGAACGCTGGCTGCCTGGATCCATCTACATTCAGTTAATAAAAATAGTTTTCAGTCATCAGGCATGCCTTTGCTGGCCTCTAAATGAACTGTATTCATAAACAGATGGACAAAAAGTAGCAGGAACGGCTGCTTCTCCAAAGAGAAGCCCCCCAGGACCAACTAACAGCATCATCGACTAGCATAAACAACTGCAAACCATCATTGAATCCATACCGAACAATGAACAGTAAACCCTAACCGAGCAAATACTTCATATCACATACGAAATCGACAAGAACAACATCATAGGGACCATGGTGGCCAGGGATTTGCACACAGCCACCTCAAATCTCAAGATTTGGACCATCCAGATCCACATACACCAGATCCACGCAAGGTAAGGTCCGAGAAGAGATATCACCTTGCTACGAGCGACGAGGAACCACAGGAAGAAGAAGAGGCGAGGTGGAGAGGTCCAGGCAAACAAACACCACCGCACCGGAGGCGGCGAGGAGGAAGAAGATGCAGAGGTGTGGAAGAAGACAGGGCCCGCGCGACACCGGCGACCACCACCACCAGGCGAAGAAGACGACGCAGGCGGCGGACCAGAGCCGGAGACGAAGCAGACACACCACCAACACCACCTCCAGCTGGAGAACTCCCAAACCCTAAGGCCCGGGAGCGTCTGCGACCGCGCCGACACCACCAAGCGGAGCGACTGAGGAGAGCGGAGAGAGCGTGGAAGGAGAGTGGAGGGGGCGACTAAAGTGCCGCGGGGAGGGAGGGGAATAAATGGAGGCCAAAACCCTAGCGGCGCCGTACGCGGAGATTTCACTGCTCCCGCGTGAGCTCGTGGGGGCCAACCACGAGGAGGCCAAAATGGCCACACGCGTGCCCGAGCGAGCCGAGCCCGGGTGGAACAGATTTCATTTTTGTTCCCCCGCCGCCTGGCTCACCCCTGCTTTGATGGCCATGCGGGCCAGGCTAGGGAGGGAGTCCAGGTAAACAAACATCCAGGGTTGCAACCCATGGGTGCACTGGCTCGCGTGGGCCAGGCAAACAAACGCGCCCTATGCACCCTTTGGATGCCCTATCTTGACCATTTGACCATTTGAACATTAGGCACCCTCCGGGCACTCTAGATCTTAACCATCTTAATTTTTACTGATCAAGTTGATTGTAATTTAGCAATTAATTGCTTTGCCACGTAATGTTTCTATAAAATTGTAAAACGACAACACACTGGCGCGCCAAAGATTAATTTGTTAGGGTTATAAAAATAATCTGAATTGTAATTATCATGTGATTTACCATTAACAAAATGTACTAATCAATATTTTTCTTTGGTTTATGATATTATGGGATAGAATGTTACAGAGGGGTGACTGTGATTGCAAATTTTTGATAGGTTTAGAAGATAGTTATCTATCATGATTTCTTGAATGAAGGCAATATTTTAATGTTTTGGCAGCTAAAAATAGATAAATGTGTCTCCTCTGGACAGCTAGGCAGTACCTATTCATATTTATGCATATGGTGTGATAAATATACTTTATTTCTTCAGCTTAATTTGGTATCTATTCATATTTGTAATGCAATATGATAACTATACACTACTGGATTCAGGCGCTTTGCCGAGTGCCTAATACACTCGGCAAAGGCTATTATACCCTCGGCAAAACCTTTGCCGAGTGTAGCACTCGGCAAAGAGCCTCCGGTAAAAAATTCGTCGGCAAAGAATTCTTTGCCGAGTGCCTTTTATCGGGCACTCGGCAACTTTGCCGAGTGCAAACACGGCTCTCGGCAAAGAAAAGTGACTGTGACGGCGCCGGTTCCGTCAGCGCATGCTTTGCCGAGTGTCATGTTAGAGGCACTCGGCAAAGATTTTTTAATTTTTTTTCATAATTTCTTTGCCGAGTGCCCTGCCAGGGAGACACTCGGCAAAGATTTTTTAATTTTTTTTTGTAATTTCTTTGCCGAGCGCCCTGTTGGGGAGGCGCTCGGCAAAGATTTTTAAATTTTTTTTCGTGATTTCTTTGCCGAGTGCCCTGTCGGAGAGGCACTCGGCAAAGATTTTTTTAATTTTTTTTTCGTAATTTCTTTGCCGAGTGCCCTAGCCCTGGCACTCGGCAAAGCTGGAAAGAGGCTAATTTTTTTTTGATTCTATATTCACAATCACATCGTATAAGAGACATATATCACATATGTGACGTCACAAACACAATATAGCACATATATATCACATCCATCTCATGACAAAGGCAATACCACATATATATCACATGTCGATCACATAATATCTCACATACACGACATCACAAACATAATAGGTCCAATATCCATCGAAACAAGTCGATAGTCGATCACAGTGCATCACATGTCCATCAAGCGGTGAAAAAGAGATACAAACTAAACGTGCGGAGGAAACTGAGTGTCTGGTGAAGGAAAAGCGCCGTCGCCTGCTTGCGGCTGAGATGGGTTATTTGAACCCGCCGACGGAGGCTGCATAAAGGATAAGAGATTGCATGTGTTAGAGTGGTCGTCTAATGAAAGCACTAGTCGAAGCAATTTGGTTTCATACTCACAGGACTAGCTACAACTGGCGGCGGTGGAGCGAACTGCGGCACAGGTACACCGTTCACTTGTCCAAAGTTCTGTAGGAACATCGTAATGTCCGCCAGCTGCTTGGCCTGCCTTTCCCGCTCGGCCCGCTCGGCCTGTCTTTCCCGCTCGGCCTGCTCGGTCCTCGCCATCAACTCCCGTAGCTCCTGAGCCATCCTCTCGTTCTCGGCCTATAACATTTCAATCGAATGTTTCAGTAATTCAAAGGTAACTAAGTTATGTAAAGATCAATGTACGAAGAGTTAAACAGGAGTAACCTGGAGTGTGTCGACCCGCTGCTGTGAAGAGGACGGTCGTTGGCGAATGGCCGGACCTCCGCTCGGGGTCTGTGCTCGGATCTGGGAGAGGGAGGGAATCTCGCTGGGCTCGAGGATGCCATCGCCAAGCCAGTACCGCCCATGCTTCTTGCCTTGTCCGATCCTCATGACCATCGTCCCATCAATGTCATCGGTGCTCGGATCTCAGTCTGGCCCATGGACCGACCTTGCCTCCGACGCGTACGAACTGATGCGGGTGTGGACGCTCGGGTTGCTGTAGGACTCGGGCGGGTCATCCGGGGTGAAGGTGACATTGGACGTCGCCTTACCCTTGCGGGCCAGACCATATGCCATGAACGTGGAAATGGATTGGCCACCGTGTGACGCCGACTACGAGAAAGACAACAAGATGATTAGAAGAAACATGCAGAATGGAGCGTCAGAATACTAAAAATTCACGTACCCATGCTTGCTTGTAAGCGCCGAGGCTGCGGCTGCCTTGATGGTGTGTGGGGCCTGTCACTGCCAGACGCCGCTCCCGCCCCCGCCTCGTGGTCCTGGATGTAACCCTCCGTGAACCACCTATCCATGATCATCTCCCAGCACTCCCGATACGACTCGCACCACCATGGAATCATCTACATGTCATAAAGAAGACCAAATTAAAGCTACTTAATCTCAAAATGAATCAATATTATTCTTCTTCATTTACCTCAAGGTACTGCTCCCGGGTCAGCGTACTCTGTCTTGCCTGTGTCTTGGTGATCTTCTCACCAAGTTGCTTGGCGTAGTATTTCACGATGCAAGTGAGGCGCTCCTCGTAATGCATGTCGGTGATTCGTTTTCTAGCACTTTTCACCATCACCTTCTCCGCCTTGTCCTCCTGTCCCTCTTCACATCTGAAAAAAGTCTGCACATAGACACAATGTATCAATTCATTATGTCAAAAAAAGTCAAATGAATGTGATGTATTGATCAAAGTTGTGCGAGCGAGACTTACCCAAAACTCTCTCCTCACCCGCTCCTGCTTGTCTCCATAATCTACGTCGGGGGCATCTTTGTAGTGGTCCCACGATTTGGCCGGCTCAGTGTTCCCCTTGTGCGTGACAATGCCGGGGTAAAAGTGCCTGCACACAAGACCTAAGATGTGGTTGGGGTTGCGTGAGTCACCAGGCGACACAACCAACCAGTGCCTGCACAAGTTATTAACAAACATTATTAGTTTCTCTGACAATTTTCAACAGGTTATATGAAGTAGCTGTGATAAAATCTAAAGTTACTTACCTGTCCCCCTGGGGGCGGATCACTGGGCGTAGGGGAGGAAGCGGAGGCCCAGGGAGTTTCGAGGGACCTCGCAAGTAGATGCTGGCCGCAGCAGAGGAGCCCGAACCAGCTGTGCCTCCAGCCTCACAGTCCTGCTGTGCCTCGTCTCCCTCGTCGTCCGACTGCCGAACTAGCTCCTCGTCCGAGGAGTCCGGGGTACGGCGCTCCTCCTCCGGCACGTCACGCGGCCTGACTAGAGGAGGTCGGCCCCTCCTGCTACCGCTGCCGCTGCTCCTGGCCCTCTGCCTCCTCCCGTCCGATGACCCCTCTTCTGCATCCGCATCTTCATCGCGTGGCCTTTGGTACCTCGAGTTCATGTTCCTTGGCCTACGACTGCCCGCCATCTTTATTCAATCACCTGCAATTAAAAAGAAACAAACAAAACATATTATTACATGTATTAGAAATAGATGCTAAATAAATAAACAAAACACGATTACAAAATAACATAGTATTACATGTATTAGAAGTAATCATCATTATTGGGATTATCTGGATGATATGTCTCATCATCACTATCAAAATTGTCCAAATAAACATCATTGTCGGAAGGTTCATTGTTGCCTTCATCGTCATCGTCTATATGTAATCGCTCAAGCATTTCTATGTCCTTGGCATTTTGCACCTCATCTCCTTCTTCCTCGTCATCGACCCTTTCATTGTCTACTTCCATTCCAATCGCCTCGGTTAAGTCTATCACCAACCTCCCTTGTAGCACATCTTCTTGATAGAACTCTCCATCATATGTGCTTGGGTTAAAGTTGTAATCTTCATCGTTTGGGACAACTAGTCTACCATGTGGCGATACCTGGTGCACAATAGCCCAACCCTTAAGAGCCTTGTTACCTTGGCACGCGTATGGCAAATAATAAACCTGCACGGCCTGGTGAGCCACAATAAAGACATCTTTTCCTTGATAGACGGAATCTTGTCGAATCTCGACTTGACCAATATTAGGGCTCTGTTTCGTTAGTCGAGGATTGAACCAGTGACATTTGAACATGACGAGACGAAGAGGTTTCGGACCATAAAATGAAAGTTCATAGATTTCTTCAATTATGCCATGATACTCGACGCCATCAGTGCCCGGAGTACAAACTCCGCTGTTTGTGGTTTTTCGATGGGGCCGAGCTCGCTCGTAGCTTGCTGTGTGAAAGCGATATCCATTCACATCATAACCTGAATAAGCTTTCACCTTATTATCAAAGCCATTTGCAACTTGTCTCAATTCCTGACTCATAGTTGCATCGGTTTGGGCCTGCAAGCGCAAGAATGAAAGATTGTCGGACTAAGTACGCGAAACTCGGAATCTAGAACTAGGTACAAGGTAAATTGGACAATACCTTCGTTTTGAACTAGGAAATGAAATCGGGCCTCCCTGCTCCCGGACCCTGTGAAAGAAGGGTATCGGTTTGCCATGGGGTAGGACCCCTTGGTTAATGCCAGGATTCACGAATAAATTCCCTGTCCAAACGAGAAAGAATCAGTTGGATGCCGAATGGTGACGACGTATTGAAACAAGTTCTTTGAGAACTTACTCAATGAACGGCTTCGCCTCAGGTAGGTTTTGCAACACATATAGCATGATACTGCGCCACTCTTCGTTTTCCAAGCTCTTATTGGTCGATCCACTTGCGCTTCCGAGTTGCCCTTGGAAAAGGCTGAGGTTGGATTCATTCTCGTCAGCATTGTAGCGAGGCAGTGGATTATGCATGCTAGGAAGATTTTGTGTGTAGTATAGCTGTGTGAAGTTTGCCACCTCCTCCAGAATGGAAGCCTCTGCAATGGAAGCCTCAATTTTGGCTTTATTTCTACATTTTTTGCGAACGGCCTTCATACATCTCTCGATTGGATAGCACCAACGGGCCTGTACGGGCCCCTCCATACGTGCCTCATACGGGAGGTGCACAATCAAATGCTGCATCGACAAGAAGAAGCCGGGTGGAAAGATCTTCTCCAACTTACAAAGCAACTCAGGAGCCACTTTCTCCAAGTTTGCAACCACGGTCCGAGATAGCTCCTTGGTACAAAGCTGACGGAAGAAATAGCTCAACTCTGCCAGCACTAGCCAAACATGCTCAGGAACATAGCCTCGTACCATCGCCGGAAGAAGCCGCTCAATCCATACATGGTAGTCATGACTCTTCATCCCGTTGACTCGCATAGTGCCTAAGTTCACTCCCCTGCTCAAGTTCGCTGCATACCCATCAGGGAACATTAACGCCTTGATCCATCGTAGTACTTCCCTCCTTTGTTCGGGTTTCAAGACGAAATCGGCCTTAGGTCTTTTCCAGTTCTTGCCATTTGAAGGAGGCCGCATCTCTTGCTGTGGTCTATCGCACAACATCGCCAGGTCCACTCTAGCCTTAGGGTTGTCCTTAGATTTGTCAGTGTCCATGAGTGTTGCCCAAAGTGCCTCGGCGATATTCTTTTCAGTGTGCATTACATCAATGTTATGGGGCAGTAGGAGGTCATCGAAATAGGGGAGCCTCGTCAAGCCGGACTTATGAGTCCACATGTGTTGCTCACCATATCCCACAAAACCACCTTCTTCATTAGGCACGAGAGCATCTATCTGAGCATGAACCTCGGCACCGGTCTTCAAGTGCGGTCTAGGGTCCGTGACTACGACACCTTTCCTAAAGTTCTTGGTGTCTCGTCGGAATGGATGGTTGGAATCTAGGAATTTACGATGTTGATCGAACGACGAATACTTGCCACCCTTCTTCAACCAAATGAACCTCACAGCTTCCTGGCATATTGGGCATGGAACCTTCCCGTGAACACACCAGGCACTGAATAACCCATATGCCAGGAAGTCATGCATGGAGTATTGGTACCAGATGTACATTTTGAAGCTTTGCTTTGTAGCTCGGTCGTATGTCCATACCCCTTCATTCCAAGCTTTGACCAACTCATCAATCACAGGCTCCATGAACACACCCATATTACTCCCTGGGTGTCCAGGAATTATCAACGTCAAGATCACATTATGTCGTTGAAATGCGACGCCAGGGGGGAGATTGAGGGGGATCACAAACAGGGGCCAACATGTGTAAGGGGCGGCCATCATGCCATAAGGATTGAACCCATCTGTTGCCAGTGCGACACGTACATTACGAGCCTCATCGGATTTCTCACGATGTTTGTCATTAAAGTAGATCCATGCTTCACCATCAGATGGATGTACCATTTTGTCAGGATTGTACCGTTTGCCATTCTTGTGCCACGTCATATGTTTTGCAGTTTCCTCGGTCATGAATAGCCTTTGAAGCCTCGGCACGAAGGGAAGGTGCCGTAAGACTCGGGCGGGTATCTTAAGCTGTCTCTTCTGACCACCACCATCACCAGACTCTACCTCTAGGAACCTGGAGGTTTTACACTTCGGACAGTACTTTACCTCCTTGTGTTCTTCCCGAAATAGGACACACCCATTTGGACAAGCATGTATCTGCTCATACGGCATCTTTAATGCTTTAAGGAGCTTGTGTGCCTCGTACATGGTCTTTGGCAACACGTGGTTTTTTGGAAGCAGGGTGCCAACCACGGCCAACACCTTATCGAAGCCTTCTCGACTCCAGTTTAAATCGGACTTCAACCCCATCAAGCGACTAATGGCATCCAACTGAGAGACCTCAGAATGAGCGTGAAGGGGTTTCTGTGCCGAGTCCATCATATACTTAAACGCATCTACGGCTGCCTGCATCTCCGCCTCCTCACGTCCTTTAGCAAACTGTGCTTGGTGAACATCATCTACCATATCTGCTACCCCGGCATCAGCATCGAAAGCCTCGACGCGTTGTCTCACCACCTCCTCTCTCATACGATCGGCTTCACCATGGTGGACCCACCGGGTGTAGTTCGGCATAAACCCATTCTTGTGCAGATGTATACCCATGACTTCCTGGTTTTGCATTCTCCTGTTACCACACTTGCTGCAGGGACACAAAGCCATTTTCAGGTATTTAGCGGCCTTGCCAAATGCACGCTTCAAGAAACGCTCGGTCTTGTTCATCCATTCAATGCTGGCATCACCCTGACTTGTCCGGCCCGTGTACATCCACTGACGGTCCTCCATCCTCTAGCATATATAACATCTCCACAGGTGACCATCAATTACATCTATACGGTGTCCCTACTCTCTAATAGGTGAGGATAGGTCCTAATCCCACCCGCGGATGCGTAGATAAGGTTAGTTTCCATGCTCCGCTCCTAGCCGAGACAGAATTTCGGCAGCACCTCCCCGCTGTTCTCCTGATACACGTCCTGCAAGGGAGAGTGTGTATCCGGAGAACAACAGGGGGTGATGCCGAAACACCGTCTCAAATCGGAGCGGACCATGGAAACTAACCCATCTACGCATCCGTGGGCTGTCCAAAAAACGTGGACAATCCGAAACAGATACGGTCGCAGATATGCAAAGATCTGCATACCTTCAACCGTATCTCTTTCGGACGAGAGACGCCTAACTGGGCTACACCGATCTACGACAAACATGCGGAAAAAGAGGTGATTTATACCTGGGGTGTCGGTGAAGTCAGGCTAGCGGGGCAGTGACGAGTCGACGCAGTGGTGAGGCGACGCAGTGCAGGCAGACCTGCGACGCCGACGAAGACAATCGGGGACCTCTGGGTCACCTCCGACAGGTCCTGCTCTGCAAAAGAAGAAACACGAGACTATAAGCGCAAAATTTCGGCAGCACCTCCCCTGTACGGGGAGGTTTCCAAAACCTGCAACAAACAACGGCACGATGGCCGACAATCACAACGGCACGAAGGCCGATAAGCACAGCGGCACGAAGGCCGAGATCAGCCTAGCCCAATTTTCAGGTCTCAAATTAACTGCCCATAAATACATGAATTTTTGGCCCATTAATTTTTGCAATCTCAGATTATAAGCCCAATCCATATAGATAAAAGATTAGCTTAGCTTATTTAACATCACATGAAAGCCCATGTCATATATTAATCAACAATTCAAGTACACTAAATGGCGACGGAAATGGGGAGGAAGAAGAGAAAAAGGCTCTTCCTTTCCCCTCCCAGCGAACCCAAGCCCCGGACCGGAAGAGAGGCGGAGACCTTGCTCCCTGTCCCACCCTCTGTGCCCGCCTCTACTGCCCTTTCGTTGCACAGCAGACAGCACAGCACAGGCACCGTGTGCGTGTGGTGGCGCCGGCGGCCGGCCTCACTGCCGGAACTCGGAAGGGGATCCGCGGCTGCATCTGTCTCCCCGCCGATCTCGAGCCGTTGCAGGCGTTTCTGAGGATGGGGGCGACCGGCCTCTTCTGCTTCCCGTTTGCTGCCCAACGCAGAAACCCAATGTTTATGATTCATTCCTTACTTACTTCCATCGCTACTGCTCCAATATAAATCATGCCAATTCTTTATTCTCCTACTTCTAGTACTTATCACAAGGAAAGGAAGACGGAATTCCTTTTTCCTTTCCCAGAAAAACAAGCAACCTCTTGTCTTATGTAGATAATGATCTGAGTTCAATTATACATTATACTTGGTTCACACTGTCACATATATATACTCTACTCTACTCGCTATCTCACTTCTGTCTCATGTTTACTCTGAATTGAATTTTCATCTCTGCAGGTTGAGTTGGGGAACCCAAGCCTTCTTCATCCCAACAAACGGAAACTCTCCATTTTTCTGTGGACTCTAGTCTGACTGTTGCACCGTCGATTCAGGTTAGTAACGTGTTGTGTTTGGGTCAAACTGTAGATACACTATGAGTACCGATTTACATCACTAGTCCAAGTGTCCTATGTATGGCCGTGTGATATGTAGCCCTCACGCATACAGTTTCACTGAATCTTTGGTAAAGATTCTCTTTTTAAGTGAATGTTTTCATAGTATCGGCATAGCATAAACAAGAGAAATAAGGTCCCCAAACACAAAAACTGTCCATGTGGTTACATTTTTTCCCAACCCCACTTTGCAGAAATACTATTAGTTAAACTATTCACACACTAATTTTTCAACCACCAAACCAAGTATAACCAGCAGACTGTAAGCTGCTTGTATTTTGGTAGACATCTTCACTTGTTATATATGGCCAGTGGAACAGTCCTGGTATGCATGCCAAGTTGCCGACCATGTCAAGGCGCATCACTACCGGAGACACGTTCTTTGCCTAGTGTCGGATGCTTTGCCGAGTGTATTTCATCGGGCACTCGGCAAAGAGGCCGATTTGCCGAGTATTACACTCGGCAAATAAATACACACGGCAAATCTTAGTTTGCCGAGTGTTCCACACTAGGCAAAGGTAGGCACTAGGCAAACAGGCAGTTTGCCTAGTGTCAAGCACTCGGCAAACAATTACACTCGGCAAATTCTAGGTTTGCCTAGTACCTGACACTAGGCAAACTGTATTTGCCGAGTGTTTCCACCGACACTCGGCAAAGCGAGAACTTTGCCTAGTGTTTCCACCGACACTCGGCAAAGCGAGAACTTTGCCTAGTGTTTCCACTGGACACTCGGCAAAGTGACAACTTTGCCTAGTGTTTTCTCTTGACACTAGGCAAACTAATTTTTTTTTTTCATATTCTAGACTCCAAACTTTTTCCGCTAACATCATACAGTAACCTTGACTCCATGTTAAAGTTTGGTATCTTTTGCAATCTATTTGCTATATTTAGTAAATTTATCTCATTTAATTGAATTTTTGGGGATAACTTAAATTTGAACTGCAGGAGGTTCAAATAATTGAAAAAAATGAATTGAAAATTGATATTCATGTTATTTGAAATAGAAGAACGTTAAAATCCTCGAAGTTACATCAAATTTCGAACATCTTGCGCATGAAACATGAGCACGAACATCTCACCAAATAGTTTTTAAATTATATAAAAAGCAAACGAAGTCTAAAAATCACAAGATTTATCAAGATGTCATGATATCATATGTCGAGGCTGTGATAAAAATTTGAGAAGGTTTCACGAAAGTTGTCACGTACAATACTTACAAATCGGAACATCTTCGTACAAGTTTCAGAGAGTTGAGAAGGATCCGATAAGATCCGGTGTCAAATTGAGTGTCGAGTTGGAGTTTCACTTCAAACTTTTTGTATAGTGAATAGATGACAGAGATTGTTTCGTGTGAAATATTAGTAATTTTTCGGTTCCATTTGCTAATTTTAATTTGTTAACCGCAATTATAGAATGGATTAATTTCGATAAATAGAATTTGAGCTATATATAACTGCATTAAATAATGTTTGAATATTCATGGAAGCATCGAGCATACAGTGTAGAGTGCATTTAAGAAAGTATTTTAGAATTTGATTAACTAGAACAAATTAGCATCTAGTAGATGTAATAATACATCAATATTTATTTGACTTTTTAAAATTTGTATATGATTATTAAAATAAAAATAGCATTAAAAATACATCTATAAATTAGTTAAGAATACTTCTATAAGCCCTAGAAGTTGATTTTTTTAAATATGTACATGATTTTAAAATTAAAAAAAACACATTGACTTTGCCGAGTGCCGGATCCATGGCACTCGGCAAAGTGTTTCTGGGCCGTTCTCTTTGCTGCACTTCTCTTTTCTGGGCCATGGAAAGCCCATCCGCAGGCCCAACACGGTATCGTTCAAGGCCGACTCCACCCCACCGGCCTCCATCCCTCCACGCCACAGCTCCCACGCCGTGCCGGCCTCCATCCCTCCACGCCGCCGCACCGCTGCCGCCGCCGCACCGCTGGCGAGCCGACTGACCTCCTCCTCCCCACTGCTGCGCGCGCCACCTGGGGCCTCCGACGCTGCCTGGTTAGTACTACTCGCCTTCCCCACGCCGCGTCCTCCCCAAGCCGCCGCTCCTCCGCGCCTTCCCCACGCTGCTCCGCGCACTGGACAGGACGCCGCGGGCGCCTTCTCCACACCGCTCTTTGCCCCGTCCGCCCCAAGCTGCCCCTCGGTGACTCGACGCCGCCGCAGCTCTCCCCTGCAGATCCTCCACGCCGACGGATCGGACGCCGCAGCTCCCCCGGACACCACTGGAGTCCTCCTCAGTTTCCGGCGAGGAACACACTGCTGCTCCTACTCCACGCCTACGAGCAGCAGAGGTCCGGCGGTGAAGGCAGCGATACCAGATCTGGAGAAAAGGTTGTGACTGAAGGTTAGCCTTTGTTTTTTTCTCCTTGTGATGTTGTTTGCGTACATTATACTTGTGGCATTTGGATTACCTGCTTGCTTGTCCTAAAAGCAGAGGATTACCTGCTTGCTTGTCCTGCTGGAATGGAAATGTGTATTTAATAGTGGTCCATTGATCTTCCACCAATGTACAAGTACAGCCCATCTCGCTAGGCCTGATTTCTGATTCCCTTTATGTTTATGCTGTTGGAACTTGGGATTACTCAGAGGTAAGAACAATTACATGGCTATAAGTCATGGTTCATGTCAGGGATTTTTCTTTTCTGCTGTCACCCCCACCTCACCCACTGGGAATGATCTCGTTCCAGTATCATCTGTCTTGGGGGCATCTCGCTCCGCAAAGCTGGGGCCTTTTCTTTAGGAGGAGCTGTTAGAAGCAAGCTTGGTTTGTCTAGATTTGGTCTTCGTTACATTTCTCCACCTTTTTGCATTGCCCCTTAGTCCCTGACGCGTGCAGTAATGCTTACTTAGCCTTTCGATCGCTCTGCTCAAGAGAAGAATGAGAAATCCATTCTTCAGTGGGGAGATATCCATTCACCAATATGCGTTTCATAATGCGGCAGATTGGTGAAGACAAATGCCCTGTTTTGTTTTAATGATGATTTGATTTTAGCAGCAGAGGATTGCCTGCTTGCTTGTGCTGCTGGAATGGAAATGCTTTTTTTTTTGTAGTGGTCCATTGATCTTTCACCAATGTTTCTAGGCCTGATTGCTGATTTCCCTTTATGTTGTTGGAACTTGGGATAACTCAGATGTAAAACAGGTAAATGGCTAAGTCAGGGTTTATGACAGGGACTTTTGTGGTTCTCTGATAAACTTTGCTGGCTCTAGTGCATGCTGTTCTTTCGGATCCTTCATTATTGGAATGATTGGTAGAACGGTAGTGGCCATTTGTCTTCGTGTATACACTAGCGGAACCCGGGGGGGTGCTAGCATGGGGCCGTGCCCCCACCACCCCCACCCACAAAACTTTTCTGTAGTTTAATAATCTGCATAGTTCAGTTCTTATTTCAGTACTGTTTTTTTTCTTCTTATTTCCTCCCTTCTCTTGCAAAATGCAGATTAAATTCAGATTCAGATTTTTGCCACACCCTCGGCAATATAGAGTAGCTGGAGCACTCTCATAAGTGTGATATTTTTAGCGTTTACAACACAGGGAAGGGCTGCAGCCGCAGCTACTCTGTTTCGATTGTTCATAGAAGAGTTGGATTTCCAAGTTGAGCATAGATAGATGTTCTTTGTACTTGTCTATCTAATTTGGTTGATGTTTGTGAAATGATTGAATTTGGGGACGAATTCCATAAAGGGGGGAAGAATGTAACATCCTAAAAAAATAACTTAGTGTCTTTTGAGCCTAATGGACTTAGAGTGGAGAAAGCAAAGGCCTAATTAGAGTCCAGCTAGGGAAGTTAAGGGGTTAGGAAACAAAAACAGACCGTAACTCCTTGTCTCCCTATTGGTCGATCCAATCTTTCCGGTTTCGTGAGGAGTCGGAGGCGGCGCTCTGCTATCCCAGCAATAGGGCCTGGTGTCCAAGGTTCAACCTTCTTCCGCAGAACAGCGCAAGAGAGAAGGGAATTCTTGCTGCTCCTCGTCATCATCCTGGCCTTGTTGGAGGACGGGAGACAGCAGGCAGGAAGGAGAAACGTGGTCAGGCTTAGGTAATTAAGCAGATCAAATTTCGTTGTAGTTTCCCTCCCAGTCAACGTTGATCTGCTTGCAGTAACGCAGAATGGCCTGTAGTGAACGCACATCGCCGTAGACTGAGTACGAGCACAGTGAACGCTGCTGCAGCATGGTGGGCACTGCTGCAGCAGCCTTTGTACTCCCTACTTGTCCTCATACCCCGAAACTGCTGCGGGTGCCGACATGATTGCCAGAATGCACCAGGTTACCATGGAGATATCTGAAACTGCCTTCTGTTTTACCATCAAGATAAACACAAAGCAACTGTGCACATACGTATGCATTCCTTTATAATCCTGATCTCCTGAACAAATTGCATTATTGTCATTTATTTAGGATGGATGACCGTCAGTGGATGTACACGGGCCGCTTAAGTCAGGGTCAGGTCACCGATGAATGGATCAACAAGACCGATGAGTTCTTGGAACTGGCATTTGGCGAGGCTGCTAAAGGAGCGAGTAAAATCTTCTGTCCCTGCAGCAATTGTGCAAACAGGAAAAGACAAACAAAGATGGTCATGGGGCAACATCTTTGGAAGAATGGATTTACGGCAGACTATACTCTTTGGGTCTACCATGGTGAAGCTGATCGTATGAGAGAGGAGGTGGTGAGACCACGCGTCGAGCATTATGATGCCGATGCCGGGGTAGCAGATTGGTTAGATGACTTTCATGAGGCACAGTTCGCTGAAGGACCTACAGAGGAGGAGCCAGAGGCAACCGCAAAGGCGTTCTACGATATGTTTTCTTCGGCACAGAAACCCCTTCACGGCCACACAAAGGTTTCTCAACTGGATGCCATTGGACGCGTAATGGCGTTAAAGTCTCAGTGGAGCATGAGTCGAGACGCCTTCGATATGATGTTGACAGTTATTGGCTCCCTGCTTCCGGAGGGTCATATTCTGCCAAAGAGCATGTACGAGTCACAGAGACTCCTTCGTGCACTTAAGATGTCGTATGAGCAGATTCATGCTTGTCCGAAGGGGTGCGTCCTATTTAGGAAAGAACACATGGAAGCAAAGTACTGTCCAAAGTGTAAATCCTCTAGGTTCCTGGAGGTAGACTCTGGTGATGGCCAGAAGAGGCAGCTTGACATCCCCGTGACAATCTTACGACACCTTCCATTCATACCGAGGATTCAACGGTTATACATGACCGAGGAATCCGCAAAACAGATGACATGGCACAAAAATGGCAAACGATACAATTCTGACAAGATGGTACATGCATCCGATGGTGAAGCATGGACCAGCTTTGATAGCATTCATCATGAGAAAGCTAAAGAGGCTCGTAATGTACGTGTTGCGCTGGCAACAGATGGGTTCAATCCTTATGGAATGATGTCTGCCCCATACACATGTTGGCCCGTGTTCGTTATCCCCCTCAATCTCCCCCCAGGCGTATGCTTTCAACGACAGAATGTATTCTTGTCATTGATAATTCCTGGACACCCGGGAAATAATATGGGTGTGTTTATGGAGCCTGTGATTGATGAATTGGTCCGTGCATGGGAGGAAGGGGTATGGACATACGACCGGGCTACAAAGACAAACTTCAAAATGCATGTTTGGTACCACTACTCCCTGCATGACTTCCTGGCGTATGGGATATTCTCCGCCTGGTGTGTTCACGGGAAGTTCCCATGCCCAATATGCAAGGAGGGTCTGAGGTTCATTTGGTTGCAGAAGGGTGGAAAATATTCGTCGTTCGATAAACATCGACAATTCCTCCCTCTTGACCATCCATTCAGACGAGACATCAAGAACTTTACGAAAGGTGTTGTAGTGACAGACCCTGCACCCCAGGTGATGACTACTGCCACGGTTCATGAACAGATAGATGCTCTCGTGGCCAATCAAGAAGGAGGTGGTTTTGTGGGATATGGTGAGCAACATATGTGGACTCATAAGTCGGGCTTGACTCGGCTCCCCTATTTCGATGACCTTCTTCTGCCACATAACATTGATGTAATGCATACTGAAAAGAATGTCGCCGAGGCACTTTGGGCAACACTCATGGACACTGAAAAGTCTAAGGACAACCCTAAGGCTAGAGTGGATCTGGCAACGTTATGTGATAGACCAAACCAAGAGATGAAGCCTCCTAGTCGTGGCAAGACATGGAGAAGGCCTAAGGCCGATTTCGTCTTGACCAAGGTCCAAAGGAGGGAAGTACTACAATGGATGCAAACGTTAATGTTCCCTGATGGGTATGCAGCTAATCTGAGGAGGGGAGTGAACTTATCCACTATGCGAGTCTTAGGGATGAAGAGTCATGACTACCACATATGGATTGAGCGGCTTCTTCCGGCGATGGTTCGAGGCTATGTCCCTGAGCATATCTGGCTAGTGCTAGCAGAGTTGAGCTATTTCTTCCGCCAGCTTTGTGCCAAGGAGTTATCTCGGACCATGATTGAAGACTTGGAAAGAATGGCACCTGTGTTGCTGTGTAAGTTGGAGAAGATCTTTCCACCCGGCTTCTTTAATCCGATGCAACATTTGATTTTGCATCTCCCATATGAGGCACGAATGGGAGGACCCGTACAGGGCCGTTGGTGCTATCCAATCGAGAGATGTCTAAAGGTTCTTCGAAAGAAATGTAGAAATAAATGCAAAATCGAGGCTTCCATTGCAGAGGCATATATTCTAGAGGAGGTGTCGAACTTCACAACAACATACTATGGTGACAACCTCCCTAGCGTGCATAATCCACCCCCTCGTTACAATGCTGGTGAAAATGAATCGAATCTCAGCCTTTTCCGAGGGCAACTCGGAAGCGCAAGTGGATCGACCTCTAAGACCTTGACACCTGAAGAGTGGCGCAGTATCACGCTGTATGTGTTGAACAACCTTGACGAAGTAGAGCCGTACATGCGGTAAGTTCTCAACGAACTTGTTCCATACGCCGTTACTATTCTACATCCAACCCCCTTCTTTCTCGTTGGTACAGGGAATTTCTTGATCGATTCTGGAATCTATCAAGGGAACCTAGCCCGCAGGAATCTGATACCCTTCTTAGACAGGGTGCGGGAAGTGGAATGCCCGATTTCATATCTTGGTTCAAAGAGAAGGTATCGTCCAATTTAATTTGTAATTAGTTTGACATTCCAAGTTGCTCGTACGTTCGAAAAATATAACGATCTATCCGGCTTGATCTTGCAGAGCCAAAGAGATGCGTCTATGAGTGCCGAGTTGAGACAGGTTGCGGATGGCTTTGAATATAGGGTCAGGTCATTTACTGGTTATGACGTGAATGGATATCGCTTTCACACAACAAGCTACGAGCAGAGTCGGCCCAATCGAAGAACCACAAGTACTGGAGTTTTTACGCCTGGCCAAGATGGGGTCGACTATTATGGAAGAATTGAAGAAATCTATGAACTCAAGTTTCGTGGTTCCAAAGCTCTTAATCCCGTCATATTCAAGTGTCATTGGTTTGATCCTGAAGTAACGAGACGGACATATTCTAATCTTGGGCTAGTCGAAATTCGACAGGATTCGGTCTTACCGGGAGACGATGTCTATATTGTCGCCCAACAAGCCACGCAAGTCTATTATCTTCCATATGCATGCCAAACCAAAGAGCATGTTAAGGGTTGGGATATTGTGCACAAGGTATCACCACACGGTAAAGTACCTGTCCCAAACGATGAAGATTACAACTTAGACCTAAACACATATGACGGTGAGTTCTTTCAAGAAGAGGGGCTAGAAGGGACGCTTGAGATAGACTTAACCGAAGCAATGGAGATAGAAGTAGACAATGAAAGGGTTCATGACGACGACGCTGGAGATGAGGTGCAAAATGTGAAGGACTTACAAATGCTTGAGCGATTACATTCAGACAATGCCAATGATGACAGCATTGCTCCTTCGGATAGTGTTGATTATGACATGGTTGATAGCGATGATGAGACTTATGATCCAGCTAATTCGGATCATGAAGACTATTTCTAATACATGTAATACTATGTTATTTTGTAATTATATTATTCTAATACATGTAATACTATTGTATTTTGTAATTATGCTATTTTCTAATACGTCTTGTTTACTCTTTTTAATTGCAGGTGATTGAACAAAGATGGTGGGCGGTAGTCAGAGGAGGGTGCACTCGATTTACCAAAGAGCACGCCCTGCAGCGCCTGCTGCAGATGAGGAGCCATCGCAGGGGAGGAGGAGGAGGAGCAGCCGCAGGAGGGACCCGTCGCCTCCTGCCCCGTTGCGTGAGGAGGACGAGCAGGTGACACCTGGGGACGAGGAAGAGGAGGAGGACGTTTCGCAGGGGGACGACGAGGTGCAGCATGGGGACGAGGAGGTGGAGGAGGACGAGGCGGCAGGAGGGGGGTCCACTTCCTCTGGTGACGCAGGTATCTACTTGCGAGGTCCCGCGAGCCTCCCTCAGCGACCGATACCTCCTCACAGACGGCCGGTGATTCGACCTGATGGGGAAAGGTAAGTAACTTAGGATGTTATCACTACTTTGTATGATATGTTGAAAATCACAATACAAAATAATAGTTTTTCTTAAACACTTGTGCAGGAGTTGGACGATTGTACAGTCTGCAGGCTGTCACACACGCAAAGTCAATGGCATCCTGGGGCTTCTGTGCAAGGAGCACTTCCCTGGCTTCGTTGAGTACGCCGGAGTGATGACGCCGGCCACCACGTTCGACCACTACGCCGCAGCCGATGATGCTATAGATCGGGATGGCAGGCTATTCAACAACAAGGCGGAGCGGGTGAAGAAAGAGCTGTGGGTAAGTCCTCGCACTACGTTGCTCAATACATTGCATCCATTGGACATTCTTCTAATAATGAATAGATACCTCACGTCTATATGCAGGATTTCTTCAGATGCGAGGAGGGAATGGAGGATAGGGCGGATTTGGTGGCTACCAAAGTCTGTAAAAAACTCGTGAAGGACTTGCATTACGAGGCGCGCATCCAGGCCGTCATAACATACCACGGGTTGTACCTTCGCACGAAGGTCTCCAAAACTGACGCAAGAACGATGACGCTGACCCGACAACAGTACATAGAGGTAAATATAGAATATTAATACTGATTTCTTTTGAGATTAAGTAGGCTTAATTTGATCTTCTTATATGTCACATACTTGATGACGTGTAGGTGATTCCGTCTTGGTGCGCCCAGCACACCGCGTGCTGGGCATACATGGTGGACAAGTGGTGCGCCCCCGAGTGGGCGGAGACGCACAATGCTTGCCGGGAGCGCCGTCTAATGATGGAAGGTGTACCACACCATCAAGGTAGCCGCAGCCTCAGCGGATACGCACAAACATGGGTACGTGAATTCATTTATTTATTCTAACGCTCAATTCTGCATGATTTCTAATAATTTTGTTGTTCTCGTAGTCGTCGTCACATGGTGGCCAGCCTTGCTCCCAGTTCAAGGCATGGGCTTTGGCCCACAAGGGCAAGGCAACGTCCGACGTCGACTATAACCCGGAGGACCCTCCCTCGGCGTACAGCAACGCTTCCGTCCACAGCCGCCTCAGGGAGTACGTTGAGATGGCAAGGTCGGTCAATGGGCCAGATTACGATCCGAGCACCCAGGACTTTGATGGAGAACTCGTCATGAGGGTGGGAGAAGGCAAGAAGCATGGGCGGTACTACCTCGGCGACAGAATAATCGACACTGGCTCTACTCCCACTCTCTCCCAGATCCGGGCCAGGAGCACCAGCGCAAGTCCGGCCATACGACCTCGGCCGGACACTGCACAACGGCGGATAGAGGCACTCCAGGTTATTCCTGTTTTATTCGTCGTTCATTGATTTTTACATACCTTAGCTTTGCATTATTGTAACAATGCAGTGTAATGTTGTAGGCCCAACTGGAGGAGGAGAAGAAGCGACGGGAGGAGCTGGAGGCGAGGGTGGCAGCCGAGCGGGCCGAGCGGGAGGCCGAGCAGCGGGCGATGGCACAGTGGTTCTCCTATGTGACCAGTCTTGGCGCCGCTGTGGGTCATCAAGCTCCGCCGCCGCTATTCGCTCCACCTCCACCTCCACCTCCTAATACAGCTACTCCTGTGAGTATAAATATTTTAGTTTGTATGTTCATGCTTAGAGTCAAACCACAACGCTACTTAAAACCTAGGGGAGTATAAATGTTTTAGTCAAGTATGATATATATTTATCTTGTGTCACACATGCAATCTCTTCTCCTTTGTGCAGAATCAATCGGCGACATCGAATGACGTGGCTCATGCTTCACCAAATCTTTCACCAAATCAGTCTCGTTGGCCGCCAGCTTGATGTTATTTGTGGTTGTTAATGGTACTTCTATTTGCACTTGTGGTTGTGATTGATGGAGCACTTGGATTACTTGTGAACTTATTGTGATGATATATTATGTGACATGTGACATTTGTGATATGTTTGTGATGTTGGTGATATATATGTGTTGTTAGTGATATACAAGTGATGTTGGTGATATATATGTGATGTTGGTGATATATATGTGATGTACATATTTCTGTTTGTTTGGATGGAACGAAAAAAACAAATAAAAGCGACGGTTTTAGGTCAGTTTGCCTAGTGTTACACTCGGCAAAGAGTACATTTGCCGAGTGTACAGGTCAAAACACTCGGCAAAGGGAGTGCGCTGAGCATTTCTGGAAACCTGCTTTGCCTAGTGTCTTGAATTTGCCGAGTGTCATGGCAAGAACACTAGGCAAACTTCAAAGGTTTGCCGAGTGTCACGGCAAGAACACTAGGCAAACTTCAAAGGTTTTGCCGAGTGCTGACACTAGGCAAATCAAATTTTGCCGAGTGCTGACACTAGGCAAATCAAATTTTGCCGAGTGCTGACACTAGGCAAAGCAAATTTTTTTTTCCAAAATTAGGCTTTGCCGAGTGCTGAACACTCGGCAAACTAATTTTTTCTTTTTTAAAAAAATGGTTTTGCCGAGTGTCGACACTAGGCAAACCATATGACGCCGTTTCGTATCCGTCACGGCGACTTTTGTTTGCCGAGTGTCAAACGGACACTAGGCAAAGAGTTTGCCGAGTGTCCGAAAAATGACACTCGGCAAAGTCACCTTTGCCGTTAAGAAATTTGCCGAGACGGCTTTGCCGAGTGTGGCACTCGGCAAAGGGTTTGCCGAGTGTTTTTGACCCTTTGCCGAGTGTCGTAGACACTAGGCAAAGCGCTCGTTTCCAGTAGTGCATATCTACCCTTACCCAATGACAGTGGCAGAGTCCCACAAGCACAAGCACAAGCACAAAATTATAACCATAAGAAAATACTTTCAGATGTGAATCCAATTGATTCAACACAAGCAGCCGACCGACAGTTTGGATTCAGTAATGGTTGCATGACCCTACCAAACAAATCAAACAAAGCATATATGTAGTTGTACAAACTACAAAGTAATTGAATTCCAATCCAATAAATAAATGAAAGCTACTGTATAATCATCGATGTTCATGTTCATGGAATTCGTGGAAATCATACAGTAGCCAGTGTGGGTTTGAGTACTCACCGTGGAAATCATACGACGGTGAAGACGGTGTCGGAGAGCTCTAGATGCGAGGCGGAGCGGTTGCGCGGCGGAGCGGCGGACACGGCGGACACGGCGGAGCGGCGGAGCGGCGGCCAGCGAGCGCGTGGGAGCGGCGCGCGCGGGCGGGCTGGGGCGGCGCGGGCGGGCGTTTGCGGCGCGGCCGGGCCGGGGTTGCGCGGTGGAGCGGCGGCGGCGCGGTGGACCTGTGGCGGCGGCGGCGGGCGCTGAGCCGAGCGGGGTGGGGGCGACCGCGAGCGCGTGATAGGGTTTGGCGGGATGGTGGGGGATTTTGGGCCAGCGGCCCAATTTCTATTCGGCCTTTGCCGAGTGCTCCAGAAAGGGGCACTCGGCAAAGATTTTTTTAATTTTTTTTTAAAATTCTTTGCCGAGTGCCCCATGACCTGGCACTCGGCAAACTATTTTTTTTGTTTTTTTTTGCCCCATTTTTTCTGGGGCCTTGCTACAGTAATTAAATTTCAATTTCAAAATTTTGGACAATTTTGAGTATTTTTACTGTATTTCCTTAATTTTTTTTCGTTACGAAAAAAAATTAAGGAAATACAGTAAAAATACTCAAAATTGTCCAAAATTTTGAAATTGAAATTTAATTACTGTAGCAAGGCCCCAGAAAAAATGGGGCAAAAAAAAACAAAAAAAATAGTTTGCCGAGTGCCAGGTCATGGGGCACTCGGCAAAGAATTTTAAAAAAATCTTTGCCGAGCGCCAAACGGTGGGACACTCGGCAAAGGCTAACGGCAAGTGGCCGCCGTCACGCCGGCCACCTTTGCCGACGGCCGAAATTTGCCGAGTTCCCAGCCCTCGGCAAAGGAAAAATTTGCCGACGGTCCACCTTTGCCGAGCGCCTGGCACTCGGCAAAGGCTGAGGGCGTTTCTTTGCCGAGTGCCTCTGGGTCTGGCACTCGGCAAATATTTCCTTTGTCGAGTGCTCGAGGAAATGCGCTCGGCAAATAAGTTTGCCTTCGGCAAAGCAGCTGTGTCCTGTAGTGATATATATGGGTGTGTTTGGTTTGGTTGCATTTCTCCAACAAGCCAGGCTACAAAAATAACCCAGGCTAGCCTAAGCCTGTCCAAGTCAATGCAACTAGCCTTCTTTCTTTCGTTGTCACGTTCTATGTAAGCCTGCATTGGTTATATCTTGTTTGGTTGCCTAGTTTGTTGGAGGTACGGGTACCTCTTCTTTGCTATGGTGATTTTGACTCCAATCACCTCCCTGGCTCCCATCGTAAGTCACTCCCGTCTGCTCTGTATGTCGTCACTGGTGCAGGGTCATGTGCTCGAACGCTGGGCAAGGAACCACATCAAATCGAGCTTCTCGTGGTGACTGCTTCGTCCATCTGAATGCCTTCTCATTCATTGCATCGAACACCTTGAGTTCATCATTGATAACACCACTCCAAGCAGAGCAGCAGACAGTGAACACAAGCGCCCCAATCCTTCATTCTTCCTGCACACCCAGCAGCTGTCGTAGGCCAGCTAGAGCCCACCTGCTGGCGTCACCGCTCGAAACACCTCCCACCAGCAGCATACAGATCCATGCTGCAAATCTCTCTCTCCTTTCAGTTGACCGCTCGTCTCTCTTCAGCAAAATAAACTACTCTCCGGCATAAACTACTTACCCTTCCTCTCCGGCATACGCTGTAGCAGGTGCAAGAGCGCGGTGGTACCGGCTCAACAATTAATCCCTATGGTGGCACTAGTAGTTGTGCCGGCGCCGGAGAAGCTGACGAGGAGGACAAGGAGAAAAGCACACAAGCGCCTACTCCCGCACACGCGTCGGAGGTGAGGCATGGTGGGGCAAATGCACCATGTTTCAAACAAATTTCAAATTTTTAGCCCAAATTTGAAACAAATTTTAAATTTAACCCATGTTTCAAAAAATTTTTAAATCTAACCCGTTTGGCCCCGCCACCATGCATGGCGGGGCAAATGCACTGAACCCCGCCATGCATGGTGGCGGGGTACACCTCCGACGTGGCACGGTGACGTGGCGTCACCCGGGGCGTACCCCGCCATGATGGGTGGCGGGGTACGCCTAACCCGCCACCGATCATGGCGGGGTGTACCCCGCCACCGGTCACGGCGGGGCGCGGCTTAAATATAAGCCGCGCCCCGGCCTCGCCCCCGCCCGCTCTGTTTCTCGCTCGTCCGCCGCCTCCGCCGCCTCCGCCGTCCCCGCGCCGTCTCCGTGCCGCCGGAGAAGTTTCCCCGCGCCTTGGCCGCGCCCCACCGTCCCCGGGCTCCCCCGGCCGCGGCCCACCGCCCTCCGGGCGCCCCGGCCTCGCCCCGGCGCCCCCCGTCGTCCCCGTGCCGTCCCCGCGCCGCCGGAGGAGCTCCGCCGCGCCCCGGCCGCCCCGGCCGCCCCGGCCGCGCCACACCGCCCCCCGGCTGCCCCGGCCGCGCCCCACCGCCCTCCGGGCGCCCCGGCCGCGCCTCGCCGCCCCCCGCCGCGACCCCGCTGCCGCGACGCCGCGGCCCGCCGCGACGCCGCCGCCCGCAACCGCCGTCCGCGCGACCGCGTCGTCTCCCGCGCCCCCGGCGACCGCGCCCTCGGCCGCGTCTCCGGCATTCGTTCCCGCGCCGCCACCCCGATAATTTTTACGGTAATTTTGTTTACTTTGTCGTTTCAATTATTTATTTGTAGTAAATATTAATAAGTTTTTATTATTTCTTTAGTTATTTATTTATTTGTCATTGTATTATTTAGTTATTGAATTATTACGATTATTAGTTGTTTAGTTATTAGTTGTTTAGTGATTGAATTATTAGTTGTTTAGTTATTTATTTGTTTTTATTAGTTGTTTAGATATTGAATTATTAGTTTTTACGATTATTAGTTGTTTAGGTATTAGTTAATTAGTTAACGATTATTAGTTATTCGGATTTTATTAGGTACTGTTAGTTATTTAGTTACGTACCTATTAGTTATTTAGTTATTAGGTAATATTAGTTATTAAGTTATTTAGTTTGGTAACGATGATTTGTTATTGACGACACAGTTGACTTATTAGGTAATATTAGTTATTTAGTTAGTTATGTAGTAATTAGTGGTACCATAATGGTCATTTAATAATGAGATGTCAAATCGTTTTGTAGATGGATTACGGTGTAAGAGTTTTTTACGGAGGAAGTGTTAGGAGAGAGGATTGCCAGTTTCAGGATATGTATGAAGAATTGGAATGGTTTGATGGCACCCCTAGTTTCCGCGATCTATGTGACCGTTTGAGTTTGAAGTTTGGCGAGGCTTTCACACTAAAGGGTAGGTTCGATGTTGGAAAGAATAGGGCACACTATGTCATGATGGACTTGTGCAACCAAGGAGAGTGGTCCCGATACAATAGGGTCATCCAAGGTTCGAATGTCGGCATGGCTGAGTTGGTGCTGGAGAATGTTGAGAATGAGGAGCCGTCCTTGGACAGTGATACTCTAGGAGATTGTGGTGTGCAGATGCAACAAACTATGGAGAGTATGGACTTGGATGGTAATTTGACGCAGGAGCGGGTTCATTCTCCTCCAGTTGGTCATATAAGCAATGATTTTGATGTAGACGAGTTTGAACAGGAGGAGGAGGAGGCGGCAGCGGAGGAAATGATTGGTGATGATGTTAGCACAGATTCGGACGATTCAGGAAATGAGGAAGGAGGTCCCCATGCCATGCGAGCATCGGTTGAAGCCATGCCCTCTGGAGGTGCACCTGCCATGTGTACACCAGTTCGTGGCATGCCCTCAGGAGTACCGCTTGAGGTACTTCATGGCATGCAGAGTCAGGGCACCTTAGCCACCGGTTATCCAGATGATGGAGTGCAATATGAAGGATGGAGCAGGGTTAGAGAGCCACAACAATACGTTGCACCACCCTCTTATACATCGGCAGAGCTTACACAGCTGAGGGAGGCTAGCTTGCCTTTTACCGGTGTGCCAAATTATATCGATGTAAGTATGTCGCATATGGCAGTTTGTGACACGGGTTTGCAGATGTGTAAGGAATCATTGTACAACCATAATATGATTCCCACTTGCATTTCTGAGTGCTCTGTTGCAACAAATAGATGAATACAAAGTTAGCGTACCAGAGTTAACAAAATAAACCATTACCGCCAACTGTCAACAGTCCTAGCAAACCTCGTCATAATCGATCATGTGGCCACAGAAGTGCCCAATACCAAGGCCTGAAGGGACAAGGCCGTAGCTAGCTTCAACACCACATTTGCACATCACAGGAGGCGCAATAGACCTCCTCTTCTTCTTCCAGTCTGGCACCTCCACATTCTTCTCCGGCTCCGGCCAATGGCTCTTTGGACCATAGATCCATTCCTTGAAACGGCACTTTGGAAAATCATGATCCTACAAAATCAAAACAGTAAAACACACATATAGAACGTGACATTCCAAGGTTCACTCAAACCTTACCTCATGTCGTAGAGGACAAATGAACTCTTGTTCATTGCGTGGGTTTATCACGGCTTGCTCTCCGCAAAGGCACTTTGGAGGATCCTCGAGCCGCCGTGCCGATGCTACGGCCTTCTCTTCGTCCGTCATAGGAGGAGGGTTTGGAGGGGGCGGAACCCAGCGAGTAAACACCTCACGCTTGCAATGATCAATGCCGGGGTAGAAAAGGAGAATCCTTGGATCAAACTTGTCCGGGCCATCGATCCATTGGAAAAAAAAACACCGGAAGTAGGGCTATACAAAAGTTTCAATTACCTCATCGCGAATACAACATCAGCAACCAATAAAAACAACAAAGGGCACAATTACTTACGCTACAACTATAACATGTGTAGAAGCAACGAGCCGCAGTATCGGGATGTCTCGACTGGCCCACGTGTGCCGGATGACCACAATCACAGTTAGGTATAGGTTCCTCGGGAGGAACGGGCGCATCCTTACAAGACACGTCGGGGTACATCTCTCTAGGACGACCCTTTTTCCTCCAAATCGACTCACGATACGAGTCCTCCATCTAATAAAACGAAACGATTTCAACACAAAACGATACACGCAGAGAAGGGGTGGCCGGAACAAGGAGCGACGATGGCCCATACCTGACGGGGAGGAGGGAGGGACGCCGGAGAAGGACGCTGAGGGGAGGGGAGCTCGGTCCTAGGGCGCTGCGGGAAATGGAATGGGTGAATGACCAAAAACAAGAAGTGTCCGGGCTTTTATATGGCCGGGGGTGTACCCCGCCATGCATCATGGCGGGTTAGGGCAACCCCGCCATGATGGGTGGCGGGGTACACCCCTGCCACGCTGGCGAGGTGCTCTGCCACCCCTGCCACGTCGGAGGTGTACCCCGCCACCATGCATGGCGGGGTTCAGTGCATTTGCCCCGCCATGCATGGTGGCGGGGCCAAACGGGTTAGATTTAAAAATTTTTTGAAACAAGGGTTAAATTTAAAATTTGTTTCAAATTTGGGCTAAAAATAAAAAAAAATTCGGCATGGTGTGGGGTACGCCATTGGGAGGTGAGGAGATCCATCCACGGAGGCTAGCGCAAGGCTGGCTTGCCGGAAATGACCGATCGTCTCGTTCTCAGTAAGCCTGGCTAGCGGATACCTTTTGCATTAGCTAAGCCTGGTTACAATACAAGCGCCCAACCGGCAACCAAACAAGTTGAGGGTGCACTCGGGAAGCCCAGTTGGGCTATAGCCATCCAACCAATAACACTCTATGTACCTCACGTTTAGCTTGTCAAATCTGTGGCAAATATTTTTGTCCAACTTTTGGCAACTTTTGGTTGCCAAATCTTTGGCTTGGTAAATTTAGGAAATTAACCAAGCAGGCCCTTAATGCAAACCATGTTATTTTTTTACCTGCAATCTTCATATTCAGCATCATTAAAATTAGCTTGATTCTAGGTTTTGTAAATATAAATGAATGTTGTGTAAACACACGATTGAAAACTATATGGTGTGCTCTCCAACCTTTTGCGGTTGCGTGTGATATAAGTCTCCTTGCGTTTAATTTCTCTGCTATCATCCCTTTGTGGCTGTGTGCTACGTTGTTCACGTTGACGCATTACAGAGAGCAGCCACCGGCACGTGCATACCAAAGCTGGCGTGTGTCAGGCTACGGATCAAGCCTGACGTAACCTAGAATCAAATGAACTTGCAAGGCCTTGTTTAGATTGGTGAATTGGGGAGAAAAACACTGTATCAGAATTCCTGTAGCATTTCGTTTGTATTTGGTAAAAATTATCCAAATTTTGACTAACTAGGCTTAAAATGTTCGTCTCGCAAAGTACAACAAAACTGTGCAATTAGTTTTTGATTTCATCAACATTTAGTATTCCATGCATTTGCCGACATTTTGATGTGACGGGGAATCTTCTTTTTGCATAGTGGAATTTGGGGAGAGAATTGGGGAACTGAACAAGGCCCAAGATGAAGAACAACAGAGCAAGAACGATAACTGAATGATAACAGAATCGTAACTGACGAACTGAATATGCAGAGTACTGAATGGAATACAGGGTTCAGGCTTTGGATGCGTCTTTCAGTCAGCGCGCCCGGCTTATATACCGAACGTTACAAGGCTGAAGGCCCAACACACAACTAAGCAGGCCAAACTAATATGACTAAGACTGACGGGCCAAAGCTTACTTCATCAGCCACTCGATTGTCTCCCGCCAAGTCCAGCATCGGCTATTGCCTTACGGGCTACAGTACTCCTCTTCTTCCTGACAGTGCGGCGAATCGCACAAATATTCCTAGTACAATACCAACATAATATAACCTATCAAACCATGTTTTATCTCATTAATCAATTTGACAAATATATGCCCTACATTTTTTTTTTGATAAAAGCACTCAAACAAGTGTCACATCTGATATATCATAAGGAAGATAAAGGCTGGTACAAAAGATGGACAATAAGACACAAAATGAGCTATAAAAATAAGAGTACATCAAATACCAATTTGGTTGTCTTCTTTCCTTGGGCCTCCACTACCTGCCGGAGTTTGAGGATCGCACTGTGAAGACAGCTAAGAAAAGGGACACCCGCAAACACCCTCGCTAAACAAGGCTAGAAGACTGGAAAATGCCACTCACTGCTGACAACGAGGTCTAGTAACCACTGAATGAACATCGGCTAGAGAAAACCTCCAAAGGACGCAGGCTTACAATCCTTCACCATCAAACAACGTGTTGAAGATGTCGGACCTTGCTGTAGAAAAGACCAAAAGACCAAAAGAAGAGGTCGAGATCACTACATCGAAAGCCACCCATCCAATTGCTTCCTTTGATAAGCACACCAAATGCCAAGGTATGAAAAAGAACAATAGATCTGACAAAACAAACTCTCACTAGCCCTTTGCCGATGCCAGATCGAACATCGTCGAGGTAGGAAAGGCCGGAGAGACATTATTCTAAAGTATCATCTTCGCCACCACCTCGACAATGACACGAGAACTAAAACCTAGATCCACAAACCTAACCAAGAACTACTAAGGGGAAGGGGATCGGGTCCCCGCTCCTATGTCGGCCACCGATGAGATCGCTGGTTAGGAGAGAGGAGGGGGACCAAGTGGTGTCCCTGGGAGCGTGGCGGCGGCGGCGGTTGGGAAGCGCGGCGCTCGTACTCGCGTGGGTACTAAGACGTTTGGATATGCCCAACGTTTTCTATATGAATGTCTTTATGTTCCTGTACCTATGGCTTGACGATCGATGCTCATGTTGGTACAATGGAACAAGGCTTGTTGTCGACACTGAGAGACGCTTACGATGTTATATGTGGTTTATCATTCCTTTCTATACTCATGTGTTGGTGCTCATGCATATCGGATATTTCTTGACAACCGGCCATCAGAAAACCTATTCCTAACAATTTTTGGGCTCCTAATTAAGGATTTTAGCTGTCAGGAATTTTTTAGGCTAGCTCTTGTACTATGTAAATAAACACCGGTAGCAAGAACCTTTAGTCAACCCTCTCGATTGTGTACATAAAGGATGGGTAAATGTACATGCTACGCAATATATATAAAACAATACCAATACGCATGGGTACCTAGCTCATCTAGATCTAGCTAGTGCTTAGTGTAGAGCGTGACGTTGGTCCATCGCGACTCCATGCAGCTGGACTGGTCCTGGTGCTGCATGTACACCCCGAACTTGAAGTAGTAGGAGTCGCTGGGGATGACGCTGGCGCCGAACTTGCGGCGGCCGTCGACATAGACGGCCACCGTGGAGGCGGCGACGTCGTGCACCACGTTGAGGCGGAACCAGCGGTCGTAGATGCCAGCCTGCACGGCGGCGCCGTCATAGAAGCGCAGGACACCATCGTAGACGTGCAGCATGAGCACCGTGGCGTGTGCCGCGCCCTCCTCGTTATGGATCTGCATCACCGACACGCCGGAGGTCCCTGACGGCACGTAGCCGTAACCCTCGAACTGCCACACCCCCGACGAGTAGTCGTGGCCCTGATGATCATCGACCATGCGTCGAAGAGGATAGAGTAAATATATTAATTTTGGAACGGCAGGAAATTCATCCGGATCGGAGCTTTGTGCATGCTTGCTAGCTTACGCTGATCATCACTTCGGAGCGGGGGTTGGTATGGGTGGCAGTGTTGAAGGGCTTGTCGTTCCGGTACACCCAGAATGTCCGGACACCGTTCCGGTACTGGAACCGCTGGCTCTTCGGCACGTTGTAGGGGCTCTGCACCACGAAGTCGCTGTCGGAGAGCTCCACCTTCTCGAACCCGGCGGGGTGGGGTCGTCATTCCTGCCACGGCCGGCCGCCGCGGGGGCATGCAGCAGGAAGAACGACCCTATGGCCACAAGGAGCACTAGGAGATGAAGCCATGGACCAGCTATGAGAGAAGCCATTATTACTGTAGTCTCCGCCGCAATTGTTGATCGATCTCTAGCAGCAAGCTCTCCAATATGTCTTTCAGATCGATGTGGGGTGTGGAAGACGATCGAGCTAGGTTTAAATAGCAGTCGGTCAGCCCAATGATATATGCATGCATGATTGGCACGACACGCCTGCTGTGTGGATGCAGCATGGAGGCAAATACCTCGTGTGTCTGACGTGCACTACTACTGGGATTCATATGCATGATAAGTACGGTCCAGGCGCGTACGTACGTAGTAGTCCCGGCGTCAGATTGGACATGGCGGTCGTTTTCTGCTGCGCGTGCTCCCTTGGACCGGTTTCATTTCATATTCTGAGAACAAGAGTGGAAAGGGGGCAAGCAGCCTTGAAAGCCACCGGATTGAAAATTACCTTCCTCAGTCGGTCTCTTAACATTATTAATAAGTAAATTACCCTCCTCAATCGGTATCACTAATAGATGTAGTTATTGAAAGAATACGACAGGATTGAAATTTTGGTAAAAATACATATGCTTTGTACCTTGTTGAATATGTTGGAGAAGTGTATGTCCTTAATTTGAATGACGTTGCTTTTCATCTTCAAAAAACAACCAATTGTAACATGTTCTGTAAAAGACTCAGAATCTGTAGCGACAACGTCATCAACAGTAGGGGCCGAATCATCTGGAGACTCATCGGCGGCTTCTGGATCCAGAGAAACCAGCTTGACCGGTTTGGCGGTGTGGTTGACCAGGGAAATTGGTCTGGCCGGTTTAGCAGCATCAGCCAGGGATGAACTGACCTAGCCGGTTCCAAACCGGCCTAGCCGGTTTCGTCTGTGTAGTCGGTTGTCTTTCCTTTCTTTTTGCTTGTAGGGGCTTGAGCCTCATCATCTTGATATGCTTTCTCAGATGAATCTTGTTCAGCTATAATTTGAGGTCCATCGATGATGCGATAGTCACTAGATAAATGCACAACCCCTTTAGCTCCTGAAAAATCAAGTCTAGCCAATTTCTTGCACTTCCCATGATTCGGAATGGATATTGTTTTGTTTGGTTTTGTCAGCCGAACACTCACTTATATCCAAATCAACCTTTTCTTTGCCACTTGTGTCAGCCAACAATGCTTTTTCTCTTTGCATAACTATGGCCATAACCTCATTACCATCAAAATGCTTATCACCTTCTATTGCTGCCTCTCAAAAATGTGATGTTGAAATTCATTTGTCTGAAAAAATAAAAGCTATGTATGTTACACTAAGAGCAAACTGCCACTCAATGCTTCCAGGTTCACATGGCAACGAAATATTAGTATTAGTGATTTTTCATAGTTCACTAATTCGGCCAAGGTCAGAAGACAAAGCTACTACATCTTCATTGATTCGGCTATAGTTATCATGTGAAGCCAAATCATGAACATTACTACTAGCATGCCTTAATGAATTTTCAATGATTCAGCTATACTCCCTCCGGTTCATTTTATCTAGCGCACACGCATATCAAGATTCAAACTTTAAAAACTTTGACCAATAATTAGGCTAATAATTTTTAACTATTATAATACAAACTTTATATGATTAGATTTGTAAGGATTTATACTATCCAATGATTATAAGTTTATAAGCATAAATAATATAATATAAAGCAAATGAATGGTCAAAGTTTAATTTAGGAGACCGTCTCATTCTAACTTGCGCCAGATAAAATGGACCGGAGGGAGTAGTTTTTAGTAACATAAGAAGCCGAATCATGAGTTTTAGCAGTAGCATGTCCTTCAGAATTTTCATTGATTTGGCCATAGTTATTATTAGCAACATATGAGGCCGAATCATGAGCATTAGCACTTGAATGCCTTGCTGAATCTTCATTAATTCGGCCATAGTTATTAGAAACATATTAGAAACATATGAGGCTGAATTATGAGCACTACCATTTGCATATGATGCTGAATTTGTCGGTAGAACATTTGTTCTATTAGCATATCGTGCATCATATGAGAATTGAGAGTAATTGGCTGAATAGTTAGCATCATCATAGCCGATTCTCTCATTTATCTGCATGCATGTTTTGTGGCGGAACCACATATTGTGAACTTATAGCTGATAAATAAGGATATGCATATTGTATGTTGCTAGTAGCATTAAAACTCAAAGAATTCATAGTTGACATCGGCTCTTGAACATGATATCAGCATTAGTCGATGCAACATATATACTATTATTATGACTAGCAACACCAACATAAGAATTTATAGGACTTGCAAAATAACTATTAGAACCATAAGATGCATTTGAAAATTGTACCTTGATGTATTTGTAGTAGTATATTGTGAAAATTGTACCTTGATGTATTTGTAGTAGTATATTGTGATGCAACATCTTGGTACTCCATGATCTAGAGATTGACCGCCTTGCTGAAATTCCAATGACAAGTGCAACATGTTGCCAAACTGCAAGCAAGATCACAAGGGGTCAAAACCAGATGCAATCGGCATTTTGGGCCAGAAGCAACTGTAATAGCGAGCACAAGAAGGTAGATCAATGTAGAGTAGGTCTAGGGCAAAGTGATTCGGCTACAAAGTAGAGTTGAAGAAATTCTTCCCCAGCGGAGTCGCAAAAAAAGTAGGTTGATGCCGAATTGGATCACACACCGGTTAGGGCTAGATCGCCCGGGCCGCCACAGACGGAAGAACGCAACGAGCAATGAGGATATCACACTTATGTGGTGAAGCATGAAGAGGTTTATGAGCAAACTACCAAAGGGTAACCAATTATGCTTGCGTGACAAAGAACAACTAGTTTCCAGGCAAACTAGCAAAGGGACCGTTGAGTCTCTCACCTGAGAGGGACCTCATGGAGGCAAGGATGTCGCCGGGTTGCCGTAGGTCGGCCAGGAAGCCTAGGGCACCATCTTAGGTCATTGGATCAAGTGATCATGAATAACATGATGGAGGTTGGAAGAGAAATTAGGACAAAAAAAGTAACAGATGTAAAAGTGTGATGGGATGTTGGATGATCGCAATCGGCCATGATCCTCTCATTTATATAAAGGGGGTGTTCTTATCCTAGTAGGACACAAGTCCAGACATCTCCAAATTTTTCACGCCAAAAATAGATCCAAAACCGTTTTGATAACCAATCGGTATGGAATAGGAATAGGATATATATATATATATATATATATATATATATATATATATATATATATATATATATATATATATATATATATATATAAGAAAACCGGCCTGGCCGGGTCTCAAACCGGTTTGACCAGTTTTCACAGGGGCTGGGCAGCCACACAGGCAAGCAAACCACTCTGGTGGTTCTACTGCGTGCCAAGTGCAGAAAAATCTTCCGAAATTCATATTTATTTCATCTGGACTCCAAACGAGACGATCCATATATGTTTTTCAATCAGTTCGACGAGAGAAACGCAATGGTGTAGTCCAATAAACTTGGGAAAACCGGCCTGGCCAGTTTGGGAACAGACCAGGCTGGGTCTGGCTAGGTCAACCTCTCCCCCCAGCGGAACACCGTTTCCTTTGTCCGGGCTCCAAATTAGATGATCCAAATGTGCTTTCTAACCGTCTCGACGATATAAATATGATGGTGGAGTCCATTATATACTTTGGCCACTTATGGTTGTCAACATTGTCATTCCTTTCTATACTCATGTTGGTGCTCATGCATATTGGCAGCATATTCCTGACAACCGGCCATCAGAGGCCTATTCCTAACAATTTTTGGGTCATTCCTAAAGATTTACCTGTCAGGAATTTTTTTTAGGCTAGGTCTTGTAGTATGTAAATAAACACCGGAAGCAAGAATCTTTATTCAACCCTCTCGATAGTGTACACCAAAGGATGGGTAAACGTACACATGGTATGCAATATAATACAATACCAATACGCATGGGTGGCTAGCTCATATAGATCTAGCTAGCTTAGTGCTTAGGATGGGTAAACGTACACATGCTATGCAATATAATACAATACCAATACGCATGGGTGGCTAGCTCATATAGATCTAGCTAGCTTAGTGCTTAGTATAGAGCGTGACGTTGGTCCATCGCGACTCCATGCAGCTGGACTGGTCGTGGTGCTGCATGTACACCCCGAACTTGAAGTAGAAGGAGTCGCTGGGGATGACGCTGGCGCCGAACTTGCGGCGGCCGTCAACGTACACAGTGACCGTCGACGCGCCCAGGTCGTGCACCACGTTGAGGCGGAACCAGCGGTCATAGATGCCGGCCTCTATGGCCGTGCCGCTGTAGAAGCGCAGGACACCGTCGTAGACGTGGAGCATGAGCACCGTGGAGTGTGCCGCGCCTTTCCCATCGTGGATCTGCATCACCGACACGCCGGAGGTCCCCGACGGCACGTAGCCGTAGCCCTCGAACTGCCACACCCCTGACGAGTAGTCATGGCCCTGCAGATGATCATGCATCCAAAACGACGACAAAGAGGATAAATATAGATTATTCGTGTGTGCTGGCGTATGCCAGATTATTTGGAACAACAGGAACTCCATACGGATCGAGCTTTTTATATGCTTATTACCTTGACCTTCACTTCGGAGCGGGGGTTGGTGTGGGTGGCGGTATTGAAGGGCTTGTCGTTCCGGTACACCCAGAACGTCCGGACACCATTCCGGTACTGGAACCGCTGGCTCTCCGGCACGTTGTACGGGCTCTGCACCTCGAAGTCGCTGTCGGAGAGCTCCACCTTCTCGAACCCGTCGGTGGGGTCGTCGTTCACGCCACGGCCGGCCGCCGCGGGGCCATGCAGCAGGAACGTGCCTATGGCCACAAGGAGCACTAGGAGATGAAGCCATGGACCTGTGAGAGAAGCCATTATTGTAGTCTACGATCCGCCGCAATTGTTGATTGATCTCTAGCAGCAAGAAGCTCTCTCAGCTCCCCCAAGATGGCTTGGTTCAGATAGATGTGGGTCGTGGAAGACGAACGAGCTAGGTTTAAATAGCTTGAGCCTGCTGTGTGGATGCAGCATGGAGGCAGCTCGTGTTCACTTTGTCTGACGTGCACTGGGATTCATGCATGATACGTTCCAAAGACGTACGTACGTAGTAGCCCAGAGGCGTGCGATTATTGGGCATGCATTCAGTCGTTTTCTGCTGCGCGTGCTCCCTAGGACTAGTGGTTTCATTTCATATTCAGAGAGCAAGAGTGGAAAGGGGGCTAGGCAAGCAGCCTTGAAAGCCACGGTAACAGGGGTTGTTCATGTCGATCGATGCCGGACAGCGATAGTCGGTGGCAGCTAGGGATGAAAACGGTCAGGAAAACACTCTAACCATTTTTGTTTTCATATTTTATATGGAAATGGAACCGGGATCGGGAATATTCGGTCGGGAAAACGTAAACTGGACATCGGAACGATACAATGCGGTCGGATATAGGTCTATAACGGTCAGGAACATCACGAACATTGGCCCATGTAACACTTCAATTGTGTAGCTCAACATAACTGATTAACCACATTAATATAATACAAACAAGGGTCCATCGGACCAACCATCGCACAGGCAAACAAAACAACTGAACAAATACTGAATAGTGAATACCAGTGAATATTGTTATACTCATCGAATAATTCCATCTAACAAGTTCCAGGTCCATCGCATAGGCAAACGAGTAAAATATTACATAACACCGAATACTGAATAGTTCCAAATAGGGATTTACTAAAATTTAATTAGGTGTCTGAATTTTAGTTTTCCTTTTAGCCGATGGTTATTGCATGTATTTTATACTAAAATTGCTGATTTCGTTTGTTGCAATTTTTGTAAACGCAATCTGCAATTTGTTAAACCGAGAATAAAAAACCCATTACACAAAAGCACAAACCCGACAAAATATGGTTTGTATTGGCACAAAGACAATTAACAATTTATAATTATTTTCTATAGGAAGACAAGGACAAAATTTGATATGTTACGACATAAAGACAATTAACAAATCACAAAAGTAACAATTCATCTTAAAATTCAGATACTTGAAATATAAATTCAGGTACTTGAAATATAAGAAAAGTATTCCAAATTAGAGAATAACAAGTTGTCCAGGCGTCCAGTCGCACCGGCAAACAAGCTAAGTAAACCAAAGTTCAAGCTGAGGATAGCAAATGCTAATTAGCAAAATAGCCAACAGTCGAGCACTCGACACTCCTACTCCATCTCCTTCTTTGGGTGAATCCACAAGCGGTAATGCTATCTACCAAGCGTCTGTCCGGCTAGACGGGACAGACCCGCCTGCCCAACGCCTCGCACCTCGTGCTTTGCACGCCCCACCCACGCCTCGTGCCTCGCGCCATGTGCTGCTCTTGCCTCGCGTCACCTGCACCTCGTGTCGGCATCAACCTCTGCGTCAACGAGCGTCTATTGTGAGGCAGCATGTAGATGAGCACATGTTACAACCATATGTTTCATGCATTTTTAATATGTTTCATCTAGATGTTGCAAAAGTATATCTAGTGTTGCATATGTTGCAATGACTATATATATGTATGTTGCAAGTGTATGTTCTAGCTGCTTCAAACGTATGTTGCAAGTGTTTTATCAGAATGTTGCATATATTGCGCTGGTTATACACGTATGTTGCAAGTGTGCGTTTCAAATGTTTTCGCTGTTTCAAACGTATGTTGCAAGTGTTTTATTTCGATGTTGCATATGTTGCAGTGCCCATACACAAATGTTGCAAACGTATGTTATAAATGTTTTATTTTTTGGACGTGTGTAACATGTTACAGGAAATGCTTTTATGTTGCAAGTGTTTCATGAGCAGGCGCGGCAAGGGGGCACAGGCGAAGGTGGTCCCCTCAGGCGCAACGGTCTCTGCATGCATGCAAAAAGCGAAGAGGGCGCTGGCAGCAGGCGCAGATCACAAAAGTTGTATCTATGGGCATGGAAGGAGGCGTGGAGCACCAAACTACATCCATGGGTAGACAACAAGCGCGGAGCACGAGACAAAATGGAGTATAAATCTGCATCCATGGGCAGACAGCAAGCATAGAGCACGAGGCAAAGTGGAGCACGAAGTTGCATACATAAGCGCCCAGAGGGAATCATCATCGTCATCATCATCATCATCATCATCATCATCATCATCATCATCATCATCATCATCATCATCATCATCATCATCATCATCATCATTATTATTATTATTATTATTATTATTATTATTATTATTATTATTATTATTATTATTGAAAACGGGTGGGCAGCAGGCACAGTTGTCTAAACGGACGCCACATCCAGACACCCAGACGCCAGTCTCTCTGATCCACAAGACAATAAGATAAGACAACAGTATCACCAACTTGATCATCCTACAACAAGGCTGCTAAGTGATAAACGTTGAACAGAGATGAAACCAATCCATTTTCTGTTTGGTACGGAGACATCAAAATTGGGATCACCCACTGATAGGTGGGGTCCATTTGTCAGGAACAGAGCAATCCTTTCCTTGTAACCAGGTTCTACTTGGTCTATATTCGGGGAGTGGACTACATAGGACTCAACAGGAATATCACACCCGCGATCTACCACTTGATGTCCCAGAATATAGGGTGCATTCGCAGGCAAATATAGTCTAAGCACCACGCCTACGCTACCTCTAACACTTAACTCACTCGAGGATTAAGCTAAGCGCTTTGCGAACATATGTATAAAATCATTATCAATCATGACTATATCAAATATACAACTAGAATAAACTAAGAACATAATAAATAGAAACATAATAATATTGAAGTAGCACAAAGTCGAATAATGTGATATAATGGAATTACCAGACCTCCCGACGGTGAATCGGAATCCTAAGCAACGTCCAACTCTACTTGAATCTAGCTAGTTCTAATTTTAAACTTGAAGTAGAGCTCTAAATCCCTCTCTAGAAATCCTAGTTCCTAATCCTATCTTCAATAATGAGAAGAAGAGATGCCTCAGGGGGGTCTGGGTCTGGTTTTATACCCCGGTGGGATGCATCGTGTCCCTCGGATCAAACCGACCTTGAACAACGGTCAAGATGCGAACTCTAGGTCGGTGGAGAACCACCATACGAAGGAGGAGGTGGATGACATGTGGGCCAGGCCGGCCGGCCAGGTGGTGAGGCCGGCCGGCCCCACCTGTCAGCGCCTCGGCGTCCGCTTCGCTCTGGTGTCTTCTGGTGTCTTCTGGACCCTTCTAGTGCCGGTGTCCGTCTAGTTTGCGCAAGAATTCGTGTCGTGATGGTTAATCCTTCTTTCCAATGCCTGTTTTTACTGTTTAATCTCTGAAAAGTCACAATTCACCAAAACTCGTGGAATTTGTGAGTTTAAACCCTAAACCTTTGTTGGTGATTACTCCATGCCCTTTTTCACATTTATTAGCCTTTTAATTTTTAATAGTTAACCACCGTCAATAGTGGGAGGTGTTTTCTTAAGCTCACAAGGATGTCAAGTATGTCAAAATGTCAAGAGAGTGAACCTAGGGCCGGCCAAGATCTATTTAAAGACCCCCAAGAAAATCCAACCGTTATGCACTACGGGGGCGACCGGACTTTGTGACCGGACTCACCCCTGAGATCGGTCAGGTGCGTCCGATCGCACCCACCAGCCAACCACTACACGCTATGTTGTCCTCTATTCAAATATGACCGTTGCCGCCAATGTTCATGCGTGTCAGACATCGACCGGACGCGCCACTTCTCGTGACCGGACTCCACACACCCACGAGTTAGGTCAGTTCTAGAAAGGGCCCAGGGCCATTTTTCGTCGACCGGACACGTCAAATCACGAGTGAATGGACGTGCCCGGGAGTCCGGTCAGCTTCCCGTGTTTCTGCCTGCGCAAGCCCTGCCGATGTCAGCGTACGTCATCGCCGACCGGACGCAGCCACTGTGCGTCCGGTCGCACGATAGCTCCCGCGTCCGATCGCAAGTCCAACAGCTTCTCCTCTGCGTGTGATGACCAGACGTGGCGCTGCGTCAGATCCCTAGCGCCCGGTCATCCTTGCTCTTCTCGGCCATCTCGGCCGCTATGGCTATAAATGACCGGACGCGCCCAGGGTGAGTCCAGTCACCCCACGACCAGCGTCTGGTTAGGGACTGTGTGCTCCTTTTCTTTTTCTAAGTCCCCAACCAAACTAGACGCTCTTCTATAGGAGGTAACTTGTTGAGGTTAGTACTAAGGTTTCATTAATTAGCCAAAACCAAACTAGAGGCTCTTCTATAGAAGATAGCTTGTTGAGGTCGGTCCCATAGGGGATGATCTGCTTGTCAGCCATTGTAACTAGAGAGGAGGAGAGCCTTGCTACTGCTGAAAGGAGAATGCTTCGATGGGATGGCTATAGAGGTAGGCGAAGGCTTGTTTATATAGGGAGGACCAACTTGCAGCAGGGGTCAAGATCTATCCCTAAGGGTGTCGTACGAAAGGATAAGCAAATGAATCAAAAAAACTACGGGACTCTAACGAGGAAGAGTGTAGAAGACATGAGAGATTTGAGCGGACGCGAGAGGGGCTGACAATGGGTCGAGTGGCCTCTAGGTGGGGCTAGCCGGCCCTACATGTCGGGGTCTCGCGGATATTTTTCTCGTGTTGGTTTCTAACTCCTATCTAATCCCGAAAAGTATATTTTTACGTTACGGAGGATGATAGTGGTGTAAATTATGGTAAAATCTGGAGATCAACTTCATCCAAATTCTCAGGTGGTTTTTCAGGTTCTAGAAAGATCTTGAGACGGTGACCATTTATCTTAAATAACGTACCTTCATCATTTTGAAGTGTTACCGCTCCATGCGACGAAGTGCTTATCACCTTGAATGGCCCTTCCCATTTACTTCGAAGTTTTCTGTGCCTGAATAATTTAACCCTGGAATTAAAAAGTAATACCTTACTACTGAGACAAATTCCTTATTTTTGATTCTCTTGTCATGCCATCTCTTGTTTCTCTCCTTATATACCTTGGCGCTGTGATATGCTTTTTCACGGCATTCATCTAACTCAGAGAGTTGCATCCTTCTCTCGGTTTCTGCGGCTTCAAAGTCCATGTTTCATCTCCTGATGGTCCAGTGAGCTTTGAATTCTAGCTCCACCGGTAGATGGTAGTTCTTCCTGTAGACCAGTTGATATGGTGACATTCTCAATGGTGTCTTATAGGCCGTTCTATAAGCCTATAGTGCATCGGATAATTGATCTTTTCATGCAGTCCCCATCTCGTTGACCGTCTTCTGTAGAATATTCTTGATTTGTTTATTCAATGTATTTACTTGGCCACTTGTTTGAGGGTGATAAGGAATAGCGATGTTGTGACGGATCCCATGTCTTGACAAGTAGTTGTGAAAGTTCTTGTCAGTGAAGTGAGTTCCTCCATCACTAATCATCATCCTTGGAACTCTGAATCTTGAAAATATTATTTCTTCAAACATCTTCTTGGAGTTCTTTGCATCAGCAGCTGTACATGGCATGGCTTCAACCCACTTAGAGACATAGTCAACTGCCACAAAGATGTACTCATAGCTTTTTGACTTTGGAAATGGTTCCATGTAGTCAATACCCTAGACATCGAAGAGGTTATTGGTGAGTGGCATGACATCTCTTCAATTGATGTTCCCGTGCCTCTAACACGTTCCACACTTCCAGATGAAATCCTTCGTGTCTTCATATAAGGTTGGCCAAAAGAATCCACTTTGCCAGATCTTCGCATGAGTGCGGAATGCGCCATAATATCCTCCATATAATGATAAGTGGCATTGTTCAATGATCTTGATGCTTTCTTCTGCCGGTACACACCTTCTGATCAAGCCGTCAGAGCAGACTCTGAAGAAGTACGGTACATCCCATACGTGGAGACGACTTTCGTAGATGAGTTTTCTTTTATTCTCTTCTGGTGGTACATAACCTGCAACTATAAAATTGACAATATTCACGTATAAGGGGTCGAATCTGGAGACCTTGAGGAGCATGTCGTCCCTCAGCGAATCATTGATGGACAATTCCTATGAATTCTCAAACTACATTCTTGACAAATGATCGGCAACAGAATTTTTTACTCCTTTTTTATTTTTTATTTCTAAGTCAAATTCTTAGAGTAGCAAAATCCATCTTATAAGTCTAGGTTTAGTATCTTTGTTAGTAAGTATATATTTGAAAACAACATGATTAATATATACAATCACCTTCTACCGAATAAGATTTAAACTTACGAATAGAAAAACGACATCCACGAGCTCTTTCTTCGTAGAAACCCACTACTCGCAAAGTCGCGAAGGCCGCCGCCGCAGCCCATGGTGTGCTCACAAGCGCTTCCCTCTCCCGCGCTGCGCTTGCCCTCTCCTACGCCGCCGCTTTCTCAATCCATCAATCTGCTGCTCGTTTGCGCAGAGCAGGTGCACGTGGCCTCGCCCGTCGCTAGGCAGCAGGCCCAATTCGTGTTTTGGGCCGGACCGCCCGACCGTAACAGGTCGGACCTCACGTGCTCCATTCATGGGCCTTTGGTCCCGTGCAGCCTACTAACGAAAGTGTGGTCCTTCTCATTCCAAGCGTGGCTGAACCCTAAACCCGTAACCGCGCTCGCCTTCCCGCCGCCAGCGAGCACCGAAGCCAGCCACCATGGCCGCCACCTCCGGCGCCTCCGACTACTCCATCGATCGCAAGCTCTCCGCGCTCGTGGAGCAAGCTCGGCCGAGCGCGGCGGCCATGCGCGCCGCCGCCGAGGCCGTTGACGCCGTCGCGGAGCTCGTCAAGAGGCTGCCGCAGCAGCAAGCGACGCCGGAGGCCGCGCGGGGGTTCGTGAGGGACCTGGGGCTGGAAGGCGAGAAGCTTTCGTTCACCTTCCGGCCGCCGGAGGTGGTGCGGCTCGCCGGGAGCCACGCGGCCGGCGCGGTCGCGAGGCCCGACGTCGCTGCCGACCTTCTCGTACGCTTGCCAAAGGTATGCCGGGTTCTTCGAATTCAGCTGTTTGATTCACTCCAAGAACTTGTTTTGTATTACCGTCAACAGAGGAGCTGTTTATTTTTCATGGGATTCATTGGCGTGGTTCTGCCTGTGTGGCAGCTGGGCGATGTCCATTTTACCTTCAAAATTTCAGTGTTATGTTTGTACCTTGTTCAGGATGTCAGCTTATAACAATGTATGCTTGTTTGGTAAAAATTGTTCAGTTATTGTTCAATGCACAGCTTGTTCATTAAAAATTCTGTTTCTGTCTAGTTCAGTGGATAGGAAGCCTGTTTTCATGTGTTATTTTTGCTTTGCTACAATGTGCCTGCTGTCAAACAAATCTCAGCTATTGAGGTCCTTATATTTGATTGTGCTTCTTATACTCAAATAAGCTGAAGGGAAGGTGTTGTTGGGAACTATGGATTTTCTTTATGTTTGCTCTTGGTGCCATTAGTTTTCCTTCTTCACAAACATTTAGTTTTATTTGATTGACGTAGAACTGCTGAACTATGCTAAATTGTTCAATCAAGTCTTCTCAACAAAATTTCGTTGGTTGGAAAGATTATAAGTAGAATAAGTGATGCTCCAGTCAGAATAACCTCCTTTTGTCCATCTTTTCTTTTTTTCCCGAAAAGAGTTTTCTCAGCAATTAGTTTGGCACAACTGCTGTGGTGACCACCTTACAAAGACAGTTCCTGAACAAAGGAAAGCATACAAAGATCCTATTGCCACAAAGATTGAAATTTCACCAATGTCTGTCATTTGAAACAGAATTAGCATGTTAGGGTTGTGAAGATGCCTAACATGGAATGCGCCGTTCCGAATTCATAAGTGTCTGGGTATTTTAATGGAAAATGAACTTGCTGTGGTTACAAATCTGACTCTTCTCATGCTTTTATTTTGCTTGCCGACTTGAATCAAGACTTCTACTTTTCGAAGCGGTTAAACAAAATTTTGGTTTTAGATTGTCATGTGATTTGTTTTGTATGCATTTACTACAGGAATGCTTCCACGAGAAGGATTTCCTAAATCACCGGTACCATGCAAAGAGGTGTCTTTACCTCTGTGTCATCGAGAAAAACTTGAGGTGCTCTAAATTTATCTGCAAAGTTTCATGGTCTACCTTCCAAGATGAGGCTCGGAAGCCTGTGCTTCATGTATATCCAGGTTCTTCTACCAACCTCCCCTTTTTTCACATCGTTGGTGCACTCGAAGCTGATACTCCTACAAGTGGCATTTTTGTTATTATGCTCCCCTCTCATTTTTTTAACTTCCATTGGTGCAGCAACCAAAATTGCAGACCTTCCTGGATTCTATATAAGAATAATCCCGACTGCGGATTCTTTGTTCAATGTTTCAAAGTTGAATGTATCAACGAGAAACAATGTACGGGCATATACAAAAGGTGATATGACTGCTTTACATATGTTCTTGTTCTTTGAAACTAGTGTCATTATACCATAGTTTTGGCCTTTAGCATAGTTATATAGTTTTTTCTTTGAAACTTTGCTGATTGGATTTGCATTTCAGATGGTGTAAACCTACCCACACCAAAGTACAATTGTAGCATATTGGAGGATATGTTTTTGGAGGAAAATGCAGACTTTATGAGTAGCACCTTTGCTAACTGGAAAGCTTTGCAAGAGGCCTTGGTGTTGGTAAAGGTATATTTCATCTTAAACTATAGTTGGTTAATGCTTGTACATGTGTTCTCTTCCTGTTTAAAGCAGCCTAATGTTTAATTAAAATGTAGGTTTGGGCACGTCAAAGAACTTCAATATACACACATGATTGTCTCAATGGATACTTAATTTCTGCCATCCTTGTGTTTCTTACTGTGGACTCTGGAGGAAGCATGATTACTAGATCAATGACCACAAGACAAATTTTCCGTGTATTGATGAATTTTTTGGGTACATCCAAGCAACAAAAAGTTGATTTTCTAGGGATATTTGACCATGTTTACTCAATTGAAGCATATCTGTATTCTTGTAGCAACTTCCAAGGTGTGGGCAAAGGGGTTGGTGATTCAATCAATGAAGAAGCGTACAATCACCAAAGAGGTTTGTAAACCTTCTGCATAAAATCCATTGTTGGGATCCATCAAACTAGATTTGTATCTATACCTGTGTATGTAGAGTAAATGGAATAGTATTTTCCATACAAAATCATAATGTCTACAGATAAGTCCTTTGCCTTATAGTGTGAACATGGTAATACAGTATGAGTATGAAAAATTGCTATGCCATACTTAAATGCTTGTCTGGTCATATTTCACCATCGATTCCTGGATTATAGCAATGAAAATACCTGAAGAGTACTTGATGTACATGATACTTAGTTCTGTGTGCAACCTTTGCACAGAGTGCTATTGACTAGTGCAATAATGTTGAGTAACCCATTGATCTTCAGTTCTGATCAGAAGTGAAATGTTTCAGGACATTGCCACTTGCCTGAAGACATTTGATGTTGCCGTATTTGATATATCTGGCCACGTAAATTTGGCGTTTCGGATGACGAAGTCTGCTTTTTTAGAGGTATGTACCATTATTAAACTAGTCTATATCCACCAAACCCTTTTTCATTTAGCCTCCTTTTCCCTTTATTTATATCTCATGTATAACTACTCAAATGTACAACCTTGCGGTATAATCGAGCAATCACTGGTAGATATCTAGTTTGATGTTTTTTTATTCTTCAGATTCAGAGTAATGCTTTCCACATCTGTAGTCAAGCTTTCAAATTTCTTTGAGTTCAACTCTTGTGGCCTCTGCCTGTCTTTCCTTGTTCAGCTTCAAGATGAGGCAGCTTGCGCGCTTAGTTGCCTTGATAAATGCAGAGATGGTGGACTTGAAGAGCTTTTTATGACCAAAGTTGACTTTGGTGCTAAGTTCGACTCATGTTTGAGGTACGCTGAAGGCTGAATTATGATGCATCACATTGGTACATGTATTATGGACTTCTACTGGAACCATTATTTGAGTGAACAGTGCAGCACGTCCTCAGTTTGAGACTATCTAGTTACATTCTGCATCTGCCATTATGTTGTGTACTTGTATATGACAGTGTTATCTATTTTCAGATGTCCATATAAACAATCCATGCACCCACCCAAATAAACTTTTCTCTCCTACTTATGTGGAGCCCAACTTGTCAGCCTCTTTTCATATTATTTTCAATCTGCACATATTCCTAGTGTCATTGAGCCAATTTTGCCTTCTAGTATCATCCCAGATTAAAGATTTCTCCATCAGCTGATCAAGTTTTCACTTGTATTTCTTTCTGTCAGGGTAAACTTGAAAGGGAACTCTAAGGTTACTGCATTAAGCTATTGTGTGGATGACGAGTCTTGGAGAATTCTTGAGAAAGATGTTCAGTCTTTGCTGCAACGAGGACTTACAGATAGAACAAAGATGATCCGAGTCCTGTGGAGAAGCACACCTTCTGAATGGAAAATAGTGGAAGTATGTAGTGTGAGCATGAGTATTATTGATCACTTTCTGGCATTTCAGTCCAGTGACAAGCACAATTTTGTAGGGTTTCTCAGAATTTGGCAGCAGTCCACTTCTCGTTGGTATGATGGTTAGCTCATTGGAAAAAAGTTTTCGCCTTGTTGATATTGGTCCAAACCCTGAGAACCGCGTTGAGGTATTTTTCCTTTTCTAGATTACGGAACAATGAACTGCCACTATTGCGATCTAACACACTAATATGCATTATTAAATCACAGGCTGTTAAATTTAGGAAATTTTGGGGAGAGAAAGCTGAGCTTAGAAGATTCAAGGATGGAAATATTGCTGAAAGCACAGGTAACTGATGCGTTTTATTTTTACTTCATTATCTAAAAAGTGTGTTACTCGGATAGCTGTTGCATTTTATTCTTAATGGATCCTACTTGTTTAACTGCAGTTTGGGAATGCCAATCTTGGGAGAAGCACACAATTATTAAAAGGATTGCTGATTATGTGCTTATGAAACATTTGTCACTGCAGAAGGATGATTTGATTCATGTTGTTGATCAGCTGGACTTTTGCCTCTTAGTTGATGGCCAAGGTAAGTTCCAGATCTTTCTATGTGTTGCTTTACAGTTTACATATCCTTGGTTTTAAGCTTATTCCTAATTATGCAGATCCGGTCTCGTCTTCTGGGGCTTTGCTTGAAGCTTTTGATACTATTTCTAAGCAGTTACGTCTCTTAGATGATATTCCTCTTAAAATATCTACCGTGCAACCCCTAGACTCAGGTTTGACACAGTATCCTTTTGTATTCTTTATACATGATCTTGTTTTCACATTTCTCTCATTGTATGTGACATTTCCTTTCGTTTTTTCTTTTCTTTTCACCAGCTTTTAGGCACACTTCAGTGTTTCCTCCTGAACCTCATCCACTGGCATATGGAAGGAATTCTCAGAGGCTACCAAAATTCGCAACAACTTGCATAAGATCTTTAGAAGTTATGATTCAGGTATGACCTTTCTTCAGTTGTGCTGTATCACAATAGAATAATATTAATTTCTTATTATCCCTCTATGGGATCTAGTATATCACACCCCTTCTTCATTCCCTCTTCTATTCTAGAACTTTGGGCTTTGCAGACTTCCCCTACAATAGGGGTGGGTAGCACACACATTAATTGTTACTTCTTCCTTTACCTCCTTACTGGCAAGAAAATAATAGAAGCATAGATAATTTCATATATGGTGCTGATTTGTTCAGAAACTTGCATGTCATGATGTTTATCTGATAGAGCTGGGGTTCATTTTGGGACTTGCTTTGTTCACAAATTTCTCTCCTTCACTATTTTAATAATAGCTAGAGGGATCTGGTAACTGGCCCTTGGATCCCGTGGCCATGGAGAAGACAAAGGTTGCATTTCTTTTAAAAATTGGTGAAAGGTATGCGATAGCATTTAAGGAAAAAATTGTTTGCTTGATTTGCTTTCTGTTCCACTGGCTCATTGTTTTTAATTTCAGCTTGGAGGATCGAGGAATGTTTGTTTCAGCCAGTGAAGATGAGGTGAATGTCCTTACATCTGGATATTCATTCTTACTCAAAATATTTCATGAAAGAGGTTTAGCGCTGCAAAAGCCAGGTTAGTCTTTTATTATGTATTCAAATAATTTTCTATGTTTGCTAATTGGTTACTGTAGAAAGATCGCAGAGTTCCATAACTTTATTTCATTATCTGGCAGTTGGAGATGACAAGACACAAAGTGCTCTATCAGAAGATAAGATGCTTTTTCAGCGGAGCCAACACTCTAGTATGATTAATGGTCTGCATGGCCGTTACCAGGTGTATGGACCAGTAGTTAGGTAACTGCCAAGGTTCTGAATGTTATTTAGACACCCCATATCTTAAACTATGAAGCATGCTTATGAAGCTTGCATTTGTTTTCTGTTTCAAAGGCTAGCAAAAAGATGGATTTCTGCACATCTATTTTCTTCATTTATCTCAGAGGAGGCAGTTGAGTTGGTAGTTGCATATATATTTTTGAAGCCATTCCCGTTCCATGCCCCTTCTTCTCGTGTTGCTGGGTTTCTCAGGTAAACTCTGGAACTTTTCATCAGCCTCTGGTTTACCATCTGTATTGTTGCTCATTTTATCAGCTTCATTCTTTCTGTTATGTCATAGACAGATGCCTAATGCTACATTCGACCAGCTATTTTTGTTATTTCTTGACTGCTGGAAAAAAGTTTAGTTAGTGTTGGAGTATGTGTTTAGGCCCATGTGGCTAAGGCCCATGTGGCCCATGTATGAACCTATATTGCTACCCTTCTAGGGTTAGCCCTAATGAGAGAATATTCTATTCTAACATGGTATCCAGCCTATTCTTCTGATCCTGCAGCCGCCGCCTGGCCTCCAGCAGCCGCCGCCGCCGGCCAGCTGCCGCCGGCCATGGCCGGCCGCCCTCCCTCCCCTTCCCCCTCCTCCTACCTCCACTTCCCCCCTCTCTCCTCCCCCTGGGACCCTCTGGTGCCGTGCCCCTTCACTTATGCCGCTGCTGTCCGCCCGACCGTCCAGGGGGCGCCGCCCGACGGCCCGCCGCCCAGCCTCCTCCCTGCGGGCGCGCGGCCCTCTCTTCCTCCCGACGGCCAGCCGCCCTTCCTCCTTCCTGCAGGCGCGCGCCCATCCTCCTTCCGCCCTTCCCTCCCCTCGAGCCTCCTCCCTACTGCGGTCCTCTCTGATGGGGGCGCAGCCCTACAGGGGGCGGCCACTTCTTCACCTGCTGCCGCTCCTGGAACAACTCCACCGGCTCAAATCCTCACCACTGCTGCTGCTCCTGGCGCAGAGGTGGGAGAGGACGCCGGGGTCGCCGAGGAGGGTCTACAGCAGCCACAGCCCCTCCTCCAGCCGGCCATCCACCAGCCGCAGCCCCTCCTTCAGCCACAGCCCCTCCACCACCCGCTGCCCGAGGGTTTCTTGGCTGCGGCTGCGTCCTCCGGTCTGACGGGTCCGAACCTCAACCTCGCCGCTGCTCTCGTCGCCGCCCGGACCGCCGCCGCGGAGGGGCAGGCCCGCGTGCGCGCGGCCGCTCTCGTGTGGGAACGTGAGCGTGACGCGGCAGATGCCCTGGCCCGCCAGATTGCCGAGGCCGAGCACCTTCTCATCTCCCCAGCGGGCCAGGACGCCGGAGCCACCTCCTCTGCCTCGCCGGGCCGCCGCGTGTCGCACACTGCCGTCCTCTGGCACGACCCGGCCGACCCGCTCGTGGCTCAGCTGCACTACCAGGCGGGGGGGGGGTCCAGAACATTCGCCTGCTCGTTCCAGTCGTCCTCGAGCCGGAGTCGCCCTCGTACGCCCGCTGGCGGGATCTGGTCCTCCTCACTCTTCGCCGCTACGCCCTTGACGACCACGTCCTCGTCGACGCCTCGGTCGCCGTCCAGACGCCGTCGTGGATCCGTCTAGACAGCATCGTTCTCTCCTGGATCTTGGGGACGATCTCTGTGGACCTCCACGACCTCGTCCGCACCTCTCCGGACGCGCGCCGGGCATGGCTTGCTCTCGAGGGCCAGTTCCTGGGCAACGCCGAGGCCCGGGCCCTGCGCCTCGACGCGAGCTTCCGCACCTTCGTCCAGGGTGACCTCTCCGTCGGCGAGTTCTGCCGTCGGATGAAGGGCATGGCTGACTCCCTGGGGGACCTTGGGTGGCCCGTCGAGGATCGCATCTTGGTCCTCAACGTCCTCCGGGGGCTCAGCGACCGCTACGCCCAGCTCAGGACGTGGATCACCCGCCAGAAGCCCTTCCCCACCTTCCTAGAGGTCCGTGACGATCTCGTCATGGAGGAGCTCACGCAGGGCCTCCAACCGGGCTCGACCACTTCCTCGTCCTCCTCGACGGCCCTGGCTGCTACTTCGCCGCGTCCTCCTGCTACACCGCGGTCGTCAGCTCCGCCGCCGTCGTCTCTCCTGGGCCCTCCTCCCTCCGGGCCGAGCGGAGGTGGGGGGGGGTCGTGGCACTCGTCGTCGCCGTGGAGGGGGCCGCGGGGGTGGCCGGGGGGGTCCACCCCAGGCTCCGGCACCGGCTGGGCCACACGGGGGGCACCATGGCCTTCGTTTCAGAACCCGTGGTCGCATCTCCATGTGGCCCTACCACGCCCCCGGAGCCGACACTCGTCCACCGGTGGCCATGCTCACCACGCCGTGGGTTCCACCCTCCGGGACTCCACCGGGGTCGCCGGCTGGGACCAGGCGGCCCTGGCTCGCTCGTTCAGCACCATGGGCCTGACACCTCCGGTCGGACCCGAGTGGATCGCCGATTCGGGGGCCACCTACCACACCACTCCTGACCCCGGTATACTGTCGTCGATTCACTCTCCCTCTTCCTCTCTTCCTTCGTCCATTATGGTCGCAAATGGTTCTTGTATTCCTGTCTCCTCTGTGGGTACCGCCGGTGCACATGGCTCCTTTCGTCTTCCTGATGTTCTTGTTGCTCCTTCCATGGTTCATAATCTTCTTTCTATTCGACGTTTTACAGCTGACAATTCTTGTTCTGTGGAATTTGACTCTTCTGGTCTTACTGTGAAGGATTTGGCTTCCCGACGTCCTCTGCTCCGATGTGACAGCACCGGGCCCCTTTACACTCTTCGCTTCCCGGCGGCTCCTTCGCCGTCCGTTTTGTCAGCTGCCTTCGTCGCTTCTGCTTCCTCTACTACCTGGCACCGGCGCCTCGGCCATCCTGGACGTGATGCCCTGATGCAGCTCAGTAGTAGCTCTGGTCTTCCATGTACTCGAGCTCATGATGAGCAACTGCGTCATGCGTGCCAATTGGGCCGACATGTTCGTCTTCCTTTTTCTAGTTCTACTTCCCATGCGGCCCGCATTTTTGATCTTGTACATTGCGACCTATGGACATCCCCTATTTTGAGTATTTCCGGTTATAAGTACTACCTTGTGGTTGTTGATGATTTTTCGCATTATTTGTGGACTTTCCCTCTCCGTGCGAAGTCTGATACGTTTACCACGCTCCTCCACTTCTTTACTTGGGTGTCCACACAGTTCGGCCTCACCATCAAGGCCGTCCAGTGTGACAATGGTCGCGAGTTTGATAACTCCACCTCCCGAGCTTTCTTCCTCTCTCACGGTGTTCAGCTCCGCATGTCTTGTCCATACACCTCGTCGCAGAATGGCAAGGCTGAGTGGATGATTCGCACCACCAACGACACCGTGCGTACCCTTCTGTTTCAGGCCTCTCTTCCCGCTCGCTTCTGGGCTGAGGGCCTGCACACCGCCACCTACCTCCTTAATCGCCTTCCTTCTGCGGCTTGTCCCGCTCCCACTCCTCACCATGCCCTCTTCGGTAACTCGCCTCGATACGATCACCTCCGTGTGTTTGGGTGTGCGCGCTACCCCAACACCGCTGCCACTTCCTCCCACAAGCTGGACCCTCGCTCCACGCTCTGTCTTCCTCGGGTACTCTCCGGATCACAAGGGGTACCGGTGCTTTGATCTTACCTCTCGACGGGTCCTCATCTCTCGCCATGTCGTCTTCGATGAGTCCGTCTTTCCCTTTTCCAGCACTACCACCCCTCCGGTACCTGACCCACCCTCCCTGTTTCCCACTGACCCGGTGGTCCAGCCACCTTTTTCGTGGTCTCCTGCAGGTACCGCTTCGCCGAGCGATGGGCCGGCCCCCGGTCCCGGGTCACCCGCGGGTCCGGGCCCGTCGTCCTCGGGCGCGGCCCCGTCCTCTCCGGCTGGTGCAGACCCGGGGCCGTCGTCCCCCGCTTCTGCCCCGGGGGGGTCATGTCGGTCGCCGACGCCGGAACCCGTCCCGGCACCTGCCCCGGCACCTCCGTCGCGGTTCGCCGCGCCGGTACGGGTGTACCAGCGCAGGCCGCGGCCGCCGCCGCTCGTGGTCCCCTCTCCACCAGGGACGCCGACACCACCGCCGCAGTCCCCGCCGGCTCGTGGTGCCCCGCCGGTCTACCACCCGCCGCTGCTTCACCGACACCCGCGGCATGTTCACCCGATGGTGACAAGGCACGCGGCTGGCACACTGCCGCCTCGTGTCCTCGAGGCTTCGACCGGCGACGCGATGGTCTCTCCGGTACCCTCTTCCGTCCGCGACGCCCTGTTGGACCCTCACTGGCGGCGCGCGATGGAAGAGGAGTACGCCGCGCTACTCGCCAACCAGACGTGGGAGCTGGTGCCCCGGCCGCCGGGCGCCAATGTCGTCACCGGCAAGTGGATTTGGACTCACAAGCGCCGGGCCGACGGATCTCTCGAGCGCTACAAGGCTCGATGGGTCCTCCGAGGCTTCACTCAGCGCCCTGGCGTCGACTACGATGAGACCTTCAGCCCGGTGGTCAAGCCGGCCACCGTCCATACCGTGCTATCGCTGGCACTTGCTCGGTCTTGGCCCGTCCATCAGCTGGACGTCAAGAACGCCTTCCTCCACGGCCTTCTTACCGAGACGGTGTACTGCAGTCAGCCGGCGGGGTTCGTCGACACCACCCGTCCTGACATGGTTTGCCGGCTCAACAGGTCCCTCTACGGCCTCAAGCAGGCACCTCGGGCGTGGAACCACCGGTTCGCCGCTTTCTTGCTGACCCTGGGGTTCATGGAGGCCAAGTCTGATACGTCCCTGTTCGTCTATCACCATGGAGCCGACACGGCGTACTTGCTGCTCTATGTTGATGACATTGTCCTCACAGCCTCCAGTGAGCCACTTCTTCGCCGGATCATCACGGCTCTCCAGCAGGAGTTCGCGATGAAGGATCTGGGTGAGCTCCACCATTTCCTCGGTGTCACTGTTGAGCACCGTCCTACCGGGCTCCTACTTCACCAGCGACAGTACACTCGGGACATCCTGGAGCGGGCTGGGATGACTGACTGCAACCCCTGCTCCACTCCGGTCGACACTCAGGGCAAGCTGTCTGAGGCTGAGGGACCACCGGTGGCCGATCCCACTGCGTACAGGAGCCTCGCCGGGGCCCTTCAGTACCTCACCTTCACCCGGCCGGACATCACATATGCAGTTCAGCAGGTCTGCCTCCATATGCATGACCCCCGGGAGCCTCACCTCACGGCTCTCAAGCGCCTCCTCCGCTACCTCCGGGGCACGCTCGACCACAGCCTCCTACTCCACCGAGCCTCCTCCACCGACCTCACCGTTTACACCGACGCTGACTGGGCCGGGTGCCCGGATACTCGTCGCTCCACCTCCGGCCACGCCGTCTTTCTGGGCGACAACCTGGTGTCTTGGTCGTCCAAGCACCAGCCGGTGGTCTCTCGGTCCAGCGCCGAGGCGGAGTACCGCGCCGTTGCTAACGGCGTGGCAGAGGCCGCCTGGCTCCGGCAACTGCTTGGGGAGTTGCACACTCCGCCCTCCCGGAGCACCCTGATCTACTGCGACAACGTCAGCGCGGTCTACCTCTCCACCAACCCCATCCAGCACCAGCGGACGAAGCACGTGGAGATCGACCTTCACTTTGTCCGTGATCGGGTGGCCATGGGCGAGGTGCGGGTCCTTCATGTGCCGACGACCTCACAGTTCGCGGACATCTTCACCAAAGGCCTCCCGTCCTCGACCTTCTCCGAGTTTCGCTCCAGCCTCAACATCACCGGTGGCTAGTTGCGTCTGTGGGGGGTTGTGTGTTCTTTCTTGTTCAGCCTTGAACTCCGCTGTGCCGGTAGTTCAGACTGCGGGGGGTGTTGGAGTATGTGTTTAGGCCCATGTGGCTAAGGCCCATGTGGCCCATGTATGGACCTATATTGCTACCCTTCTAGGGTTAGCCCTAATGAGAGAATATTCTATTCTAACAGTTAGTAGTTCTGAAAATTGTGGAGAACAGTTTTGTTGTTGATCTCTTAGCCATCCTGTGAAACCCACAATTTCCCCCCTCCAAAACCCATTTCTCAAGTTGCATATTATAATCTACTCCCTCCATTCCAAATTATAAGACGTTTTGGCTTCTAGATATGTAACTTTTGCTATGCATTTAGATATACACTATGTCTAGATACATAGTAAAAGCAATGTATCTAGAAAAGTCAAACCGTCTTATAATTTGGAACGGAGGGAGTAGTTAATTGGACATGTGGAAGAGATGCGTAGCAGCTGGAGTCTTAGCCAGGAGGATGTGGTAATGGGTTTCAGCCAGGAAAGGGAATTATGAATATGTGAGGTCATATTTAGTTAGGAATGATTATCAGAGTTAAGGATTTGGGAGGGCCCAGGATCCACTATTTTAAGGATGCCTTGTATCATTGTTCTGGATAAGAATGAGTCAGTACTATTTCGTCCCTATCCCTATATCATGTTCTAATTTCCCTTTTCAATACCCTAATACTACTTGAGCCATGTGGTCTGACCATCCCTTGTATTATAGTATCTTCTTGTGAATCCCAACATTCACTGTATGGAGGAGTGAATGTTTTCACATAGAGACTAGAGAGAATCCATTTTGGTTTCTTCATACGCGTTATAGCAAATGTGATAGTATGTTAAAGGAAAACAAAAATAGGAAAACAAAAATGATATGTTGCTGATTATAAGTTACAATTACTCTTAGATAATGAAGCCATTATGTTGGAGTATATGTCTGTGGCCCATGTGGCTAGGCCCATGAGGCCCATGTATGCTACCCTATATAGCTACCCTTCTAGGGTTAGCCTAATGAATGGAATCTCAGTTTACAACATGGTAATCAGAGCCTAGGGTTAGTTTTTCTTTCCTCCCTCCTCTGTCCAGCCGCCGCTCCTCCTGGTGGCTGCCGCCGCCGGCCAGGAGGCCATGGCCGGCGCTCCACCTCCCCACCCCTCCTTCTACAGTCACTTCCCTTCCCTCTCATCCTCTTCCACATGGGCGTAGGTCCTTGCTGCCCCATCTCCAGCCGCCTCCAGGGGACCTCATGCTCATCCACCTGGCGGCGCCGCCCCTGATCTGGGCGCCGCCCAGGCCGCCGCTGCCCTTTCTCCTCCCCTTCTAACCGCCGGTGGCTCCTCTCCTCTTCCCCAGCAGGTGCAGCCGCAGCCCCTTGGCGCTGCTGCCCCTGGAGCCCACGCCGGCGCCACCGCTGCTGCAGGGGGTCTCCAGCCGGCGCATCCCCTGCAGCCCCTTCCCCTTGGCGCCGTGCTGCACGGGGCCGCGCCCCGGCCTTCTCTCCCTGCTGCCCTGACCGGCGCAGCAACCCTCCACACCCTCTGCTCAGGTCCGCACCTCACCTCCCCAGCGGCTGCTCCCTCTCCAGCGGCTGCTGCTGCTCTTCCTCCTGGCGCGGCTGCTGCTGCTGCTCTGGGCGCAGTGGCCGCCCGGGCCCTGAACGGCGCAGCAACCCGCCACACCCTCTGCTCAGGTCCGCCCCTCACCTCCCCAGAGGCTGCTCCCTCTCCAGCGGCTGCTGCTGCTCTTCCTCCTGGCGCGGCTGCTGCTGCTGCTCTGGGCGCAGTGGCCGCCCGTGCCCTGGCCTCTTCCCCTGGCTTTGGCGCGGTGGGAGATGCCGCGGAGGCGGTCACGACTGCGGCGACGCTCCTTTCTCCACAGGCGCCACAGCCTCAAGGGGTGGTCCAGCCGCACCTCCCTGCCGCTGCTGCCCCTGGAGCCCACGCCGGCGCCACCGCTGCTGCAGGGGGTCTCCAGCCGGCCACATCTGACGGTCTCCCTCTCTTGCGCGCCCCGGGTTCCGGTGCAGCCGCAGCCCTCGTCGCTGCCCGGGCCGCCGCCGCGGAGGTGCAGGCTCGTGCGCGCGCGGCTGCTCTCGTGTGGGAGCGCGAGCGCGACGCGGCCGACGCCCTGGCCCGCCAGATCGCCGAGGCGGAGCAGCTCCTCGCGTCTCCCGCCTCGCCGGGTGCTGGGGCCTCCTCCGCCTCGCCGCGCGGCGGTGGGGGGGGCCGTGGCGGCTGCCGTCGTCGCAGACGCGGACATGGTGGGGGTTCTGGCTTCCTCAACCCGTGGTTGGGGCACCTCTGTCCGTGGCCTTTCCAGGCTCCCGGTGGTGCGCCTCGCCCGCCGGCCACCGCCATGCTTGTTGCTGCTTCTCCAGGTTTTCACCCAGCCGCATTCCCGTGGGCTACACCTTCCAGCGCCTCGCCCGCGTCGGCCGGTTGGGACTCGGCGGCCTTGGCACACTCCTTCAGCACTATGGGCCCGACAACTCCTGTCGGCCCACAGTGGGTCGCCGATTCGGGTGCCACCTACCACACCACTTCCGACCCCACCATCCTCTCTTCCGTTCACCCTCCATCTTCCTCTCACCCTTCGTCTATCATGGTCGCAAATGGGTCATGCCTTCCTGTCACGTCTGTGGGTGCCGCCGGCGCTCATGGCTCCTTTCGTCTTCCTGATGTTCTTGTAGCACCTTCTATGGTTCACAACCTTCTTTCTATTCGTCGGTTTACAGCTGACAATTCCTGTTCCGTGGAGTTTGACTCTACCGGCCTCACTGTAAAGGATTTGGCTTCCCGGCGTCCTCTGCTTCGGTGTGACAGCACGGGGCCCCTTTACACCCTTCGCTTCCCGGCATCCCCTTCGTCTTCTTTGCCGACCCCTTTGTCA
>CM039610.1:9827354-9923214 GCA_022457205.1 Saccharum spontaneum
AATTACTTGACAGTCACTACCAGATCGGTGGAAGTCTCCTAGTGACCAGAACACTCGGGGGTAGTGCCGAAAGCACACGGGGATGGCTTCTCCGAGCGCTCTGCACACGGAAATCGTCCGTCGGCAACGTTTATCCGGGAAAACGCGGGAGTCACCGAGTGTTTTGATTTGTTTACTCAGAGATATCCTAGTCCCATGTTCCTTGTCTGTTACTCGGTGTGGGTTTATCAACACTCGGAAATGAAATGCTAATGGACAGATGCCAACAGAAACAAGATGCTAACGGCTGCATTTACCGAGTGTTTTTTGTTCACTTTAGCACTCAGTATTTTTGGTCACTTTAGCACTCGGAGATCACTTTCACCAAATGCACAGATTATTTTTTTTAATATTATTTTTTCATAGCCTTCTAAAAGCATAAAAGACGATATGAGAAACTCAAATCCAGAATATCATTTGCACAGATATTATTTTTTAAAATATCATTTGCACAGTATTTTTATGCCTTAATCAAATGGCATAGTACATAGTCAAATGTGCATAGTATATCAGGACGACATCAACTTGTCCTAGAGTAACCTGTCTCAAATACTAATAACATAGACAACTCTGTCATAACCAACTACAAAAAAGATATGAGGTATCTCAATTATTAAGACAGGATTATTTTCTCCTGTTCCACATGGAAAAGAATGCATTAATCACAGTAAAACAGATCTCTGGAGTATTCTTCACAACTGGGTATTCATTATTATGCACAACTAGGTATTCAGTATTCTTCACAACTGGGTATTGAGTATTCTTCAGATTTTGAGCTACTCTTCAGTTTTGATGTGGACTGAAAAACATGTTAACAAATCATAAGATGCCATGGTATATATTTTTTTTGGGTAAACATTATATCAAGTTTGTACTACCATACCTAGTTTGATAACTGAACTTATCGTGGCACTGGGCGAGGAGGTAGATTCAGATGTAGCTATTGTTGAATGGCCTGCATAAAGATAGAAAAATAATTATTACAACAGGTGTAATGACATTAAAAACTCATTAGTAGTGTATGAACCTCTTAGTTAGATGAAACTAGTAGAATTATTTTGTCCAACCAAGTTTAAGGCATCTGAACTACCAGAAAAAAATGTTAAATCAGTGCCTAATTACAACTATGAAATTCAAGTCATGTGCTAGGATTTAGCAACAAGTTACAGAATCTCGTCATCAAGTATTCAAAGAACTAGATACTGACCGAGATGACATTGTCGAAGTAGGCACGTTCATCTTTGTGTTCTTTCTGTTCCTGTATCTTGGCCTCATGTTCCTTCTGCCTTGCTGTGCGCTCCTCCTGCAGCTAGCTCATGCTCTCTTGCCTCACGCTCCAATTGTAGCTCCTGCTCCCATGATTCCCGCATCTCCTGCATCTCACTCTGAAGTTGCTCTATACTTGTACTTCCAGTATCTAGTCGTAGTCGTTTTGATGGACCTGAACCATTCAGAGAATCATCTGTAGATGACCGCATCTCAGATAGAAGTGTTGTTGTGCTAATCATGCCATTGCCAATAAGGTAGCGACCATGTCTCTTTCCGTGACCAGCCTTGTACACAACCTCTCCATCAATGGCGGCATTTTGCCAATCATAGTCCTCACCATGTTTCTCCTTGATAGCCTTAGAGTATACTGCCTGTAAATAATATGTGTGAAAACATGTACATATCACGTGGTGTAGATTCACTGAAAGGAGAAGACTTAAGAAACTTACAATGCTATCTGCAGTACATTAGTTACAATAGGTTCCCTGCTGCTCATCCATTCTACCCCTAGCATAGGCCCCAATTTCAGACACCGGTCTTTGCTCCCTCTTCTCCTGTATGAATAAATCAAGATAAAACAGAGTAAGAAATGGGTACACCACTATGTGATATCCAATGTGCCTTTTCTAGAGGTTCACGCCCCAAAACAGATGTTGATACTATCATCATTCAATTCATATATATAATAACTTACCAAAATCCTTCGGTAACATGCTAGGGAAGCACTTCCTTGATGATGCGATCCACGTTCCATCTTCTCTTTGCATGCTCTCCCTATACGTGAACGGCTTTTCCAGTCTGCTTGCTTCCTCCATGCCTCTGGGACCTTTTGGAACCACCAGGGCTTCCTCTACATGGAGCATAACAAGAGAGTTGATTTTCAATCTATTTGAATAAATCAGAATAGTCAAGATTGTATGTCAGACTTACTCGCATATACTGCTCCAATGTGTGATACTTCCTACACGCCTCAGATCTTGATATAGAAACTTTAAGAATCTTTCTGTGATAACTAGTGATAGACCAGATTCATGCTTCATAGATAGCTTGTGGGATAAGATTCTTGATCACATTGTGAACAACTCTTTTAGCTTCTACCTCTGTTCCATTTGCCCATTTGAAGTATTGCTACACATTTAAGTTTATTATTAAGGAATAAGGAACAAATGCATAAAGAATATTTTAACATGTATACAATAAAAAGATGACAAATGAGAAAAGATATAATCTATAATTTTATATTGCGCACCCAAAATTTTTCTTCCACCTGCTGGAGAGCATTGATTGGCTGCCCTCCAGAACTTGCTGGTTCTGGCACTACATTGTAGTGTCTCCAGTTACATGCTGGCACATCTTTTCCTTTGTACTTGACAATCCCTGGGTAGTAATTTCTAATCAGTAAACCTAGTATGCCATTAGGAACTCTGGAGCTGTCACTAAAGTCCTCGCGCCATTGCCTGCCATGATTAGATAATATATCAAAGGAACACAATCAGGACATAATTGTGTCATTGTGAACTTACAGATTTGGACTGGAGGTACTACCTAACACTATTAAAAGGTACAAAAGTGAAACTTACGTATCTCCAAGTGGTGTTAAGACAACTTTATCTTCCTCACGAGGCAATGGTGGTAGTAATGAAGGGCCCCTCTCAAACCATTCCTCATCATCAGCTAGCTGATGAGGCACTTCTTCTGTGATACTAACTGAGGCATTATGTTGGTCTTGCAATGGATCTGGTGGCCCTCTACACAAATTGACTCTCCCTCGAATGGAGCTAGGCCCAACACCATTCGATGATCTGCTGATATGCCTCATCTACCTAAAAGCATCAAATTCATCATTGCAAAAGAACATGAATGGATTTAGTACAGATTAAATGCCACACACCTCAAACTTGAACTGAGCATCAATCGCATCCATATAACACTTCAAAAGTACTCATATATCATATTGTTTTTAAGGAAAAAACATATTATAAAATATGAACCACTTAAATAAAATGCACTTAGCAAATGGCACGGCCATATAGTACATCAAAAGTACTCATCAAGGGTTGTCTCCCCATCAGATAATTCTTCAACCCAACCATCATCCTCAATTTCTTCAACCAATGAAGCCTCTTCAACTTGTGGCAATTCTGAACTGTTCAGCAATTCCAAGTCATCAACATCTACAACATCCTCCCCATCTCTTTCAAGGTTCAGTAGGATGCTGTCTAATCCTTCCCCAAGGTTGACTTCAAAAGTCCCATCAAGATCTACTTGGAAAAAATCCATAGCATCGGTATTTGGCACAAAGTCATAATCTTGGTCCAAAGGGATTGGTAGCTTACCAGGTGGTTGAACCTTATACACCACCCACCACTCTTCCAGATCCAGCACAGATTTGCATGGATATAGGATGTAATAAACTTGTGTTGCCTGCTGAGCTACAATAAATGGCTCAGAACCAGGGAGGACTGATGCATGTGCAACCTCTACCAAACCATATGCTGGAGTGTATCTAACTTGACTTGGGTCAAACCAGTGGCAATTAAATCAGATTAGTTTGAGGGGTCTACTGCCATCAAATGTGAGTTCAATTATTTCTTTGACAATGCCATAATACTCGATCGTTTCACTGTCTTCTCCCTGCCCTATAGTCAGCACTCCACTATTTATTGTGGAAACATTGGGCCTTTCCTTGTCATGTTTGTTTGTTCGGAATCGATATCCATTAACATCATAGGTATTGTATGATATGACTCAGGTGTGGCATCCTTTAGCTATTTGCTTCAAATCATTACTAATGGACATATCCCTTGCAGTCTACAAAGCAAAAAATAATAATTTTTCTGCAAGCATTAGAATCGCACAAATCTTGTAATGGGAGGAATTATTTAATCAGGAAAAGGTTTAGAAAATTACTAGGTTGTAGAGCCAAGATATAAAATTAGGTCGGCCCCTTCTCATGCCATTTCTCATCATTTTCTCTTTTTGTTTCCTACTTGGTGGGACATGCCTAGTCCACTCCTCTTCAAAAAATTTCCTATATGTAGAGTAAGGGAATATCACAGGTCATGAATCAGAGCACAATCTTTTGCTGACATAAATGTTAAAAAAGATGTTAACATACTCCAAGTATTCATCCACTTCATTTAGGTTTGTTAGGACATATAACATTGCAGTAATCCACTCTTCATCTGTTAAATGGCGAGGGACTCCATGGCTGGTTGTGTCACCCCTTCTTGAGAACAAGCTAAGTTGGCAATCATCTGACTGAGTATCAACGTTGTAACGAGGAATTGGATTATGAACTGTGTTTACATGGTCAGGGAAGTATATTGAGGGGAAACCTGAAATCTCTTCAAGTACACAAGCCTCAGCTATGCATGCTTCAACACAAGATCGGTTTTTAACTTTGGTCTTAAGTATTTTCTGACACCTCTCAAGTGGATATGACCAGTGGTATTGCACAGGACATGTCATTCTTGCTTCATAGGGGAGGTGAAGGATTAGATGTTGCAATGGAACAAAAATCCTGGAGGGAAAATCTTCTCTAACTTGCAAATTAGTATGGCCACATCACGTTCCATGTTTTCCATTTCATTAGGATTAATCTCTTTGGCACATAATTTTCAAAAAAAGAAGCTTAACTCTGCTAGCACATTCCAGACATGATCTGGAAAGTATCCACGGAACATGACTGGAAAAAGGTGTTCCTTCATTATGTGGTAATCATGGCTCTTCACCCCTTTAATGTGTAAGGTTGTCAAATTGACTCCTCACCTTAGGTTTGCTGCGTACCCATCAGGAAACTTTAGTGTCTGAAACCACTCTAGAATCTCCTTTCTTTGAGGTCTGGTCAAACAAAAATCTACTCGTGGCCTGGACCATTGTCTAGAACCATGCTTTTGCACCATGTTGAGATGTTCTATTGCAAAGAGTTGCTTGATCAAGTCGAGCTTTGACATTATCTTTTGCCTTATCTGGAATGTCAAAGCAAGTGTTAAAAATGGCCTCTGCAATATTTTTTTCAGTGTGCATGGCATCTATGTTGTGAGTAACGAGTAGTTTGTGAAAATATGGAAGCTTCCACAGGCCTGGAATGTGAGTCCAGTTGTGCTCCACACCATATTTATCAAACCCATCCCCATCTTCAAGAGGGATAAGAGCATCTAATTGTGCACGGATCTCTTCACCAGTTAACTGTGGGGTGCTACAGACATAACTTCAACATTTGCATGGAATGATTTTTTGTCTCTGTGGAAGCTAAGGTCTATTGGAAGAAACTGTCGATGGCAATCAAAGAAAGAGTATTTGCCACCGTACTTTAGTCATGACCCTTTTAGTGCAGCTTTGCAGGTTCGCACGACATCTTTCCATGTACACACCATCCAATATACCATAGGCTAAAAGGTCATGAATAGAATATAGGTAGGAAACTCGCATTTTGAAGTTCCACCTTGTTGCTCGATCATATGTCAGAACACCATGCTCCCATGCATTTAACAGCTCATCAACCACAAGCTCCATAAACACACTCATATGTTTCCCAGGGTATCCAGGGATTATCAAAGTGGGAAACATGTATTGTTGCTGCATGCAAACTCCAGGAGGAAGATTGAGAGGGATGATAAACACGGGCCAGCAAGTGTATTGTGCAGCAAGAATGCCGAATGGATTGAACCCATCTGTGGCTATAGCAACTCTAACATTCCGTGCATCTGTAGAAAAAAATGGGAAGTCCCTATCAAATTGCTTCCATGCTTCACCATCAGAAGGGTGAACCATGTTATTTGGGTGGTACCTATGGCCATACTTGTGCCAAGTCATGTATTTTGCTTGATTCTCAGACATGTAAAGGCGTTGCAGACATGGGATGAATGGTAAGTAGCAAAGGACCTTTTTTGCAACAGGAAGTTGCTTCTTTTGGCCATCACTAGACTGAACCTCAACATACCTACACTCCCCACACTTATCACAGTGATCCTTGCCTATATTTTCCTTCCTAAAGAGCATGCAATTATTTGGGCATACATCTATCTTCTCATACTGCATGCTCAATGCCTTAAGAAACTTCTTTGCCTCATAAAGGTTTGGTGGTAGCTTGTGACCCTGTGGCAGGAGACTGCAAAAAACACTCAAAAAGGCATCGAAAGCTGCAATGGTTACACCAAACTGGGACTTGACAGTCAATAGCCGTGTGATGGCATCTAGCTGAGAGATATCTGTATGTGCATGGAGTGGTTGAGTAGATGCAGATAACATTGTATAGAAAGCTTGTGCTGTTGGCTCTGGGATTTCATCCTCAAGAGAGACATGAGCATCACGCACATCATCTATCATGTCCTCCATATGATAAGCTTCATGTTCAGCTCTCTCTTCAGTCCGCTGCCTCAGCACCTCATTTCGACTGGGTTCAAACTCTCCATGATACACCCATACTAAATAATCAGACCTGAAACCATGCTTACAAAGGTGCGCAATCATCGTATTCCTCATTTGGGGCCGTGTATTTCCACAATAGTTGCATGGGCACAAGACACCATCCTCCCCTGTATCCCTACTAAATGCCCGGTCCACAAAATCAGTGGTCTTCTGCATCCATTCGTCAGTATACTCACCCCTATTCCTCCGTCCGGTGTACATCCAACTACGATCATGTGGCATCCTAGTAAGCCAAACATGTTCACATGAACAATGGGGTTCACACCAAAATTTTGAAAACTTACAAAATTGTTACTGAACTTAGGTTATTTCAGTTCATCGTACTAGAGATTCACAGCAAATTGCACAATTAAAATTCCTTAGCTGCACTATAGAATTACAGAATCAATTCCCGTTCAAACCCTAGGTCAAATTAAGAAATGCAAGCCACACAGAACTCAATAATCCAACATTCCTACCACTCCATCAGTCAAAATACTGACAAACTTATCGCACCACAAAAGCAAAACCAGTGCGAGATCCAGCAAATTTAAATCGAGAGAAAAAAAGGAGGGGAGGATTAATCTGACCTTATGAACAGCTGGGAGCAGGCTCAGTCGTCTAAGAGGATTAGTCGCAGACACGAGACGAAGGGGACGACAGCTCCCGTGCGGCGGCGGGCAGCAGAACAGGGAAGTGCGCCGAGGTGCGAGGAGGCAGATGGCGATGGGCAGCACAGGCGGCACCGGGAGGCAGCACGGGCAGTGGAGCAGCACCGGGAGGTAGCATGGGAGGCGGGGCGGCACCGGGAGGCAGCACGGGCGGCGGGGTGGCGTTGCGAGGTGTGGAGGATTTGTTTTATGTTTTTCTTTTTTTTAATTTTTTGACAGGCGGGGTGGGGCCTGCGAGGTGTGGGAGGCAGCACAGGCATTTTGATTTTGACGGACGCTGTTAACGGAGGATGTTAATGGGAGCCCATTCGACTAAAAAAGCCAATCACTTTTCAGTGTGCCCATCTGAATACATGGAGAAGGATTTCTTACGAGCGCATATGTATCTTTCCGAGTGAAGTTTAGCATCACAGGGGATATATTTCGTGTGCCTGTTTTAAATGCTCGGAGAAACCCACCGTACACGGAGAAGCCCACCGATCTGGTAGTGAGTAATGCCTCCAACAAGGAACATGCTTCGAGAGGTGTCAGCATTGCCAAGCCTTAGCATGGAAATGAGCATGGACTTCACCTGAAAATCCCCCCAACCCCTTACCAAGGGCCACCACTGTTGTGCTGAACCGGCCATTGTCCAGCAAGACAAGCCGCAGAGGCACGACCATAGCAAGTTCTCACTAATGGGATACATTGTCACAACGACCAAGCCACATGGGCGCATGATATATTGCCACTGTGCCGGACCACAAGGTCTCCCATCAACCCGTTGGACATGGGTTGTCCCATCTTAGTGAAAAGTTAGTGAAAAGTTGGTGAAAAGTGGGTGAAAAGTTATTATAGCATCTTTCGTTGTTATTTGGCAAAATTTGTCCAACCATGGACTAACTAGGCTCAAAAGATTTGTCTCGGCATTTACAGACAAACTATGCAATTAGTTATCTTTTTTACATACATTTAATGCTCCATGCATGCGTCTAAAGATTTAATGTGATGGGTGGAAGAGGAAATATTTTGGGTTTACATGGGAAGTGAACACACCCTAAGCAAGAACTAATGTTGCCGCCACCACATGTGGACATCTATCGAGCTTCATGGAAAAGCCACGTTCAACCCACAGATGAGCTACCATCTAAAGTTGGTTGCCATGTACTAGCTGTTGCTCTGGTAGCAAGTTAGCAATTGGCATTCGTTCTCAACTATCATGCACTAGTTCATGTGCACCATAGTCAAACTAGCAGTCACTAGTTGACAAAAGATCGCCTCAAAAAGGAGCACTGCCACATCACCACTATCTCTTTGTGCAGTATGTCATCACTAAAACTTTCCACCATAGAGCAAGGTTGACAGTAGCGTGCTAAGCATCTCCAGCGGTATCCTAATACCTCCTCTATCTTCATAAAACTGCCATATTGGGGACAACTATGCTTTTTCTCTCCAACAGTTCCAATACCTTTCCCTTTTTTGGTGGCCACCAATATTTACTTCATCTGCCTTCAAATAAAGGGGAAGTTATACAATTGGTTGATGTGGCAAGCGAAATATTGAGGAGAGGGAGAAACAAAGAAACCATTTCTTATCAAGAAACGGAGTCTTTGCTTGCATCGATGCCGCTGGAAACCAGTAATACCGCGTTGGGGAAGAATCGCATCATTTCTATTGACCTCCATGCATCCCATGCTTCCTCCTCCTGCCGAGCGTGTCACGGCCAACTCTTTTCTCCACACATGCTCACATCCTCCTCCCCGCACTCCTCCCTCCTCGCAGCCACTCCATCCACTGCCTGTCTCCTTCCATGGCCGACGGCCGGCCAACCCAACTAGCAGCCAACCCCCTTCCCCGTTGCCGGCGGGATGGCTTCATCTGCAGCATACCCCTGACGTGGGCAAGAACCTAGAGGCCATCATCACCCGCATCGAGGCGAAGTCCCGTACAATTGAGTCTTGGTCAGGCAGATTCATGCACCAATCCTAAATTACTATGTTTTGTCTTGGGCTTATATATATTGTATATATATGAAATTCACCCAACCTAAAGGTGTGCGGTGTTCCGCATATCATTGTCCTTGTTTATTTTACATGGTATCAAGAGACCGACCCTTTGTCTTATGTTGCTAACCCTAGCCATCGTCGACCCTTCCCCATCATGCTGTGAATCCCCGTGTCACGCCCACCTCCGACCACCGCTCCTCTAGCAGCGCTGACTCCTCTGCCCTAGCGTCGCACTGCTCAGGCGTCCTTCCTAGGTAGCTGGGCGTCCACCAAACCCACGACGTTTCCAATCACCGGCCCCTTCTGCGATCTCCCTTCCCTCTTTGATCACATCTGTCGATAGCTCGGCCACCGAGGATACTTCCCACATGAGCTCCTTCAATGGTATACTTGTTGATCACCTTCCTATGTCTCACTCCTTTATTACCATTGACAATGACAACTCTATTCTTGTATTCTATTGTGGCACTGCTTTTTTACCTACCGCTATTTCCAGCTTTATGCTTAAGAGCATTCTTGTCAAGCCTAATTTGGTTCACAACCTCCTTTTAGGTAGCTCAAAAATTTTTGGTCAAAACCATACCATGGTAGAGTAGGGTGTCTTTGGTTTGGGAACCATGTGGGATGGGTTGGCTCTATCCCAATTTTTTTTGGGTTGGGTTGTGTCGAACCCATCTCACGTTTGGTTAGAGGGATAGAATTATCTCAGTTTACATGTTTGGTTCAGAGGCAAATAGATATGGGTTGAGGACCCTGGCACATGGACCCCACATGTCATCCTCTTTTTTCCTTCCTCTCGCTTTCTTCTCCATCGCATCGCGCGTGTCCCACGACCGCCGCCCCTGCAACCCCGCCCTACGCTGCTCTCTCCTCTACGCCCTCGCCCGTACGTTGTGCGGCGCGACCGCCGCCCCTAAGCCCCTTCGTCGCGCCACTCGATGCCGGCAAAGGACCCTAGAGGTCTGCCCCGAGCTCGCGTCGTTGCCGCAAGAGGGCCCTGGAGGTCTGCCCCTAATCCCTATGCTCGCCCCAGAGGTCCGACCTTGGATAGCCACACTCTTGAAGGTCCACCTTGCTCACCTACGGTGGTGGTCCTTTCAAGCTCATCCACGGTGGTCCTCTCGAGCTCCACCCAGAGAGCAGTCCCTAGAGCTTCGTCCCATGCCCATGCCACGTGCTCGAAGTGAGTTGGATTCGTTTCTCCGTTTTGGAAGGACAGGATGAACTAGGATATTGAGGGATATTCCTTTGTGAGTTCAACCGAACTTCTTGATCTCCGAAACAAAAACATCCAACCAAATCCAACACTCTTGAACCCTCAATCCAGACGTGCGCTAGGTTGCCCTTGCGCGGCCCCACCTGCCAGTGGAACAGCTCACGGCCAATTCTCCAGCAAGCCGCCGCCTCCTGGGCATCCCCAGTCCCCACATTGGCCGCAGCCCACAGCAGCAACGAGCACTGCTTACCGGACCCACGGTCAGACTACGAAACACCGCCACACGCTTGCACCGCACCAGGCCCGAGGCACCGCACCGCACGTGTCCCGAGGCGCCGCGCCGCGAGATGCCCAGCGGCCCGTCTCTCGTCCATCCACGCCGCCCCTCCTGCTGGCTTCCATAATTCCATTACCAAAAGCTCGCCACCCTCCCACCACCGCCACCAAAATCCGTTGGTCGAACGGCGGTGATTCGAGCGAGACCAGGACCCGCGCCTCTCCGGCGGGTTAGCACAGCGCCGGCCGCCGGGGGATGGAGTTCGCGGCGATGAAGCGGAGGGACCTGCTGGAGCTCTGTCGGCAGCACGGCCTCGCCACCCGCTGCTCCAAAGCCGACCTCACCGCCGGGCTCGCAGGCGCGCTCTTGGTACGGCCGCCCCCAAAACCCTGTGCTTTTCTTGCTCTCGCCGATTGTAGAAAACTTTAGATTTCCTTACCTTTATAGATGAAACATAAATAAAGGGTACTAATTTTCATAAAACAAACAAAACCCAAGCCAGATTCACTTTTTTGTTTTTCCCCTTACATGAAGTAATGAGTAATGGTGTGTTGATTATAATTTATTTGTACGCACAGTCCAGTTTACCTGAAAACTACTAAAAGATGGTGCAGGTAGTAGCTTAGCAACCTGAACTCCTGAAGCATGCATTTTTCCTTGTCTTTCTCGTTTTATTTATCAACGTGTGCTCTGCTATTCCTTTTTTTTATCGGATGCTCTGCTATTCCTGGTACCATGTGCATGCGAATAATGAAGTGGCCAAGTTGTCAAGTTTGCTTCTCTATTCATTCAGGATTCACACACGTGACAATCCCGCCCTGAAGACAGACCAAAACTTTGCTAAAAATAGAAACCGCCTGAGCAAAGAGTGAAATGAGCAAAGTGCCTTTTGTTCTTATCTTTCTGTTGATTTTGGGTTTGGTTGCTTGTTTTTTGCAGTTGCAGGGGGCTGCTGCTGCTGCTGAGAGTGTGGATGGTGTGGTGGTGGGAAAGGGTTGTCTGAAGCGGCTGCGAGGTAATGCTGGCGGTGGCACCTCCGGGGCTTCCAAGAAGGTGAGATTTGCATTGGATGAAACGTCAGAGATGAAGGGACGAAGACGAAGGTCCCAGGTGATTTTGTCACTGGTTGTTGCCAAGACAAGGGGGAGGCGCAAGGCTAGGAAGGCACTTCCTTCTGCAGCAGTGAGTGGAAGGGGTCAGCTGCGGAAGCGCAATGATGGTGGTGGTTCTGCTCATGAAAGTGTTACCAGAGAGGTGGGTGCAGATGCCCTAGTGACACAGTCCAGGATGAAAGTGGTGTGTTTACATGCTCCCAGTGGGGTTGAAAGTCAGAATAACCCTGCTGAGGCTGAGGAAGGAAGGGAGGTGGTAGGAACAGCTACTGGTAGGAAGCAGAAGCGCAAGGCCCAGGAGAATGCCGAGGTTATTGCTAATTCTCGGGCAGGAATTTCTCGTAGGATCACAAGGAGTTTAAGCTCGTCAGCTGCAGCAGTTTTATTGCCCCTTGATGCTGAGGAGAAGAGAGGGGCTAGGAAGGTAGGAGATGGTAATGATGAACTTTCTGCTGAGGAGCATGCTGCTGGAGTTCAAGATTTGACTATTGCAGCATCACCAGTTATTATTGAGAGTAGTAGTAATAGCAGGAAGGGGGAAGATTGCGTTCCTTCTGTGCAGAAGCCTTCGAAGGTGGTGGTATCTTGCAGAACCACAAGATTAAACTCAGTAGCAGCTGATGTGATATTGCCCACTGTCGTTGGAAAAAAGAGGAGGAAGACAAGGGGTAGGCCCAAGGCCAGGAAGACACTTCCTACCGCAACTCTGGGCAGAAGGGGTAGCCAGCAGAAGTGTGATGTTGCTGGCGATTCTGTTGATCATGGTGGTTTTGGAGAGGTGGGTGCAGATGCTCCAGTGACACAGTTCAGGCCAAAAGCCGTGAATTCGCGTGCTGAAAGTGGAGTTGAAAGTCAGAATAATCTTGCTGAGGCTGAGGAAGAAGAGGAGGCAGTAGAAGCAACCACTTATGGGAAGCAGAAGCGGAAGATCCAGGAGAATGCTGAGGATATTTCTGCCAATGCCCCGTCTGGAATTTCTCATAGGAGGACAAGGAAGTCAAGCTCATCCCCAGCTGCTGTTCTGTTATCCCCTGTTGTTGAGAAGATGGAAGTAGCAGATGATAAGGATGAACTTGGTGTTAAGGAGTTAGCTGAAGTTAAAGTTTTGGCTACCACAGCATTACCAATTATTCCTGAGAGTAGAAGTAAGAGGAAGGAAGAAGACTACGTCCCTGCTGAGCTGAAACCTGCTAAGGTGGAGTTTTATGGCAGAACTACAAGATCACACTCAATAGCAGCTGCTGCATCATCGCCCACTGTGATTGGAAGCAAAGTAAGAAAGGCAGAAGATGTGCACTCAAATGGAGAGGTGTCTACAGATTTGGAGGTTCCTCGAAATGATGCTCCTATTACCAAGTCACTGAGGAACAGAGTTGTTCACAACAGTGTAGTTGATGAAACTCATGCCCGCAAGAAGCTTGAAATCAAGAGGAAGCCCAGTCGACCAGCAACTCACAGGCATCAGCCGATTGTACCTTCTGTAGAGGAGAAAGAACAAGTTGATGTGGCCTGTAAGTTCTCCCAACACAGGCGATCAAGCAGAAACCATCCTCAGCCTGATGAATTGTTAAGAAACATAAATTTAGAAAATAACAAGTTGAGTAGAGTACCACTGGGGGGCAAGGACTTGAGTATAGCTCATCGATTGACACGTAATACCTCTAATACCAGGTTGGAAGATGTTGAGTCGCTGTCATCAGGTTTCAAAGATAGGATCACCAGGAGCTGCAAGGATAATATAGCTAGAAATGGTGGCCGTGTTTCATTACCTGATGACAATGGCAATAAGGCTTCAGCTGCAGAAACAGCTTAGGAGTGGTTGATGAAAGAACCAAAGGTATGCACGAAAGTGTTAGTAACACGGAGTTTCAAAATGCCAAGGGTGGAGATGTGGGTAAGCAGCCAGCTGGAAAGGGATGCATTAGGCGATCAACACGTAAATCTGGGACGTCGGTTCGAATCTAAGGCAGCCCTCGCTCGAGGACGACGAGGAGGCAGGCGGCTTTTTGTTAGCTTAAATAGTATCTTGGTAGCAGCAAGACTTTTGGTCAATCGCATCTTGAACACCAGCGATGCCCCTGCTTCTTCTCAAATTCTTTTGGTGCCTGCTCTCAGAAAGAGAATATCTGAAAGCAAGGTTGAAATAGGTTGTTTGCTTTTAAGTGGTGGAGCTAACTTAGTGCTTATCATGAAACCAAGTACGTATATTTATGTGCTCCTCAAAAAGGAGTACATTTGTGTGCTCGTGATTATTAACCATGGTAGTTACCTACTTGGTTTGAGCCCCACCTGTATGAACTTCATGAACCATAATTGTGCAATATATTAGCCATGTTGGTACTTTCCAGTTTCCACTACTTTGGGCTGACAGCAGAAGCGATATGTATATGTTAGAAAAAAAAAGAAGTAATGAAATAGTCAGAAAATGCCCATATGTATACTCCTATATGAGTTCCCTCAGCTTTTACGAAAGCAATAGGTTTGTATCATCATCCAAGCTGGGAATGCCAGCATACAAACGGGAGCTCAAACAAGAGACAGCACCCTGCTTCTAAAAGAACTTCAGAGTTCCATGACATCAGAAACGTTCCTCAGCATTGCAGAATAATTGCTAAGCCAGCACTACATGATCTTCATGAAATCTCTCCGCCTTGTCCTGATCCTTTGGCTTGAGCAAAACTTGCCATGACATATCAGAGTTTATAACTTCCGTCAGCCGGTTTGGGAATTTCTTTTCAATAAATAGCCATCTTTTTGCGGCATCTCTGTATTGCCCAAGTGGTTCCTGCAAAGAATAAGAAGCAAATACTTTTGGGCAAGTTAATTTTATTTAGCCAGATTTCTAAGTGGTCTGATCTGGATGTTGTGAAACCCTCCCATCTCAGGCATCTCTTATACAACACCCAACAAATTTAGCAATATGGCATGTAAAGGATATATGGTCAATCGATTCTGCCTCTGCACATGACACACTTCTCACTGCCCTTCCACCCCCTTCACTTAAGGATTGTTGCTGCTTGTAGTTTGTTGTTAAACAATTACCATAAGAAGACCATAATATTCGGAGTTTTGCATTTCCATAAATAGCTTGCGGTCCTACTGATGATCCCTCCATCAGTGAAGAACCTGTAGAGGGATCTATAAGTGAAGACTTCGGATTTATCTAATTCCCATTTTCGTCATACAAATTATTGTCAAAATTAACATCTTGCATGTCTTCCAACAAAGTAAGCCACCTTGCTTACCATGGACCGATAAGGTTCTTCTGAAGCTAATAGACCACCCTTGGTCAGACCATCAATCTGCTACATGAATGTATGGATCCTCATAGACATTGAAGAGTTCTAGGAATTTAATTCTAAGGGGGACTCTATCCAGGCACACATCCTTCCAGAACAGAGTTTCCATGCCATCTTTCACCCTGAAAGAAGCCCCCCTACTTGAACCAATGCTTGACCCTTGTCAAAATTGAGAAAAACTTATATGTCTGCAAGTGGAAAATTGTTCACCGGCATATATATGACTTGCAAGGTTTTATACCAGGGGTCCTCCCATTCCAAAACAAGTGTCATTATTACTTCCCGTGAAGTTAAATGTTTACAAATTTGACCAAATATAGACAAAAAAATCATTAATATTTATGGTACACAATAAGTATCATTAGATTAGTCATTGAATATATTTTCATAATAAACTTATTTGGAGATACAAATATTGCTAATATTTTCTATAAATCTAGTCAACCTTAAAAAAGTTTGACATGCACAGAATCCAAATCGATACTTATTTTGGGACCGGCGAATATACTCAAAGCCTTGCATAAACTTCCAAATCCATTTTACTGAATCCAAAGTGTGTGTTTGGTTTAGGGGTCTAAGTGAGTTGGAACGGGTTGGACCAATTTTCTAAAGTGTTTGGTTCCATATGACAAGGGGTTGAGTTCATCCAGCATAGGGGTTAGGTTCATCCCGCATAGGGAATATTTCCTCTAGATGTGGGTTGGGCATGTCCCTCCAAATCGAAGAAACCAGATCGATCCATTTTCTCACCTTGATGAGCTGTGTGCGGCGTAGGACGGCCTGACGAGCCTAAGTGTGTGGTGGCATGGGGTGGGCTGGCAAGCCACGGCACGCGGCGACATGGGGCGGTCTATGAGCGAGTCGAGCTCGAACGTTGGCGGCAATTGATTCAAGCTCAAGCGGTCACGGTGGCGGCAACGGCGCAGGGATGAGCAGCGGTAGCTTGGGGATGGAGTAGGGGTGACAGCGCGGGGGCGAGCAGAGGATGAACCAAGGAAGAAGAAGGATGAAAGGCTGACGTGCGAGGCCCACGTGTCAGGAATGTGAACCCACATCTAATTTATCTCTAACCAAACAAAAAATATGGGATAATCTCATCCCCTAACCTAACGCAAACAAAAAAACATGGGACAATCTCGTCTCCCTAACCAAACGCGAATGGTTCAACCCAACCCAAAAAATCGAATAAAGTCAACCTATCCCACATGGTTACAAATCATGCAAAAACACGCTAAGAGATTCATTCATTATTTGGTATAATATAATGCCTAGCTCCCCCTATTCTTTAGGTTTAGTTACTGTTTCCCATCTAGCCATATCGTATTTAAAATTCCTTGCAGCACCTTACAAAAAGAAAGCATATCTGATAGAGCTCATTTTCTGGTGTGAACTGCAGGGTCGGTCTAGATTTTTTTTGGGCTCGGGGCGAAACCGAAATTCAGGAGCCCTTATATACAAATGAACTGAATGCAGATATATATGAAATTTTATTGATAAACATTTAACTGTTATGCAAAAGCAATATTCATAATAAACAATTCATATACATATTAAATTACCTTATTTTTTCTAACGTTCCTCGATGCAAGTCATTGACAATGGTATAAATATCAACATCATCACACAATCGATGCATAATTTTGCGAAACCATTTAACTTTTCTTGAGACATGTTACATTCTTGTTCTTTTTTTATTTGAATGTTTTTCTTTCGCCTCATCTCGCTAAGCACGAAATTAGAGAGCGACCTTGCCTCACCTCGCTTGGCCTAGCAAGGCTAACCTTACCCGCTTGAGGAAGCCAAATTGCCTCATCCATGGAAGCAAGGAAAAACCTTGCAAGTAAGGTGATATCTCCCACTAACCAAAGTATATGTCTCTCTAGTTTTTAGAGCAACTCCAAGAGATTAGCCAAAAATACTTTCCAAATCTCTTGATTTAGCTATCGGCTAAAATAGAAAAATTCTAAAAAGACAACTAGAGTAGCCTTGTCCAACAGACTCGCAAAAATTGCTTTCTTCATATTCAAAACTGTCACGTCACCACCAGGACCCATCGCGTCGTCGTGCAAATGGTTAGAGCAGCAAGCTCCACCGGCTGCACATTTCTTCGAACAGGCAGCATGCACTGACTGCGTAGCTTCCAGCAAGCAGCCAGCGTCGGCGACGGACCGGTCCGGGAGCGGAGGGCACGGGGGTGACGCGGTGCCGGAGGTGGTGCGGTACATTACTTACCAGCGGAGGCAGCAACCGCATGATGGTCACCTCCCGCTGGAGGCTGGACGTCCTCGCGTGCACAGATGCCACCGACCCGAAGCTCCGGCTGTGGCCGCGGGTGGCCGGCCGTGAGACACCGTGGAGGATGCCCAGGCGGTCAAAATCGGCTTGGAGCTGATTCTCTCGCAGCCGGCTAGAAGACAAGCGACTCAATCATTCAGAGGAGCTCGCAAGGGATCCAAGCGGTGGGAAGAGCAAGAGGCAGGCGCGGACGGGAAAGGGCGCCTTGAGGTGGGGCGCACGCGCGGGAATCGGCGCGGGGAGGCAGATGGCGAGCGCCACCCGGCTGGCTTTCTCTAGCGAGCGAAAATAACGGGATGGTCATGGATGGCTGGTTAAATTAGAACGTCGAATAAATAGCTGTTGGAGCTGATTTTCTTCTTCAGAAACTCCAAATCGGATTTTACAGTAGAAATAGCAATTCTGTTATAGTGGGTGGCAAAGAATTCCTAGAGTTAACCTCCATGCCTGGTAAGAATTTGTAACCTATGTGGGTGGGAGAGCCCAATCGTCTTCTTGAATCTTGACCGCGGCAAACTGGAACCAGGAACCAGTAAGGACCGAGCCCGCCTGTCAGTAGCTCATCCGCTCCTTTCACATTGGAGTAGGCCTGGTTTAGTTCCCAAAATATTTTGCAAAATATTTCAGATTTATGTCACATCGAATCTTTGAACACATGCATGAAGCATTAAATATAGATAAAAAATAAAACTAATTATACAGTTTAGTTGTAAATCATAAGACGAATCTTTTAAGCCTAATTAGTCCATGATCGAACAATAATTGCTAAATAACAATAAAATTGCTACAGTAGTGCTACATTTACATTTTGCAAAATATTTTGGGAACTAAATAAGGGCTAAAGTGATACTACTGTTTGGTTCCCTCACAGGTAAGGGAAACGTTATGGGAAACATATTGCGGGAGGGAATGGAGTGTGATATTGTTTAATTATTTTGTTTGGTTGCACGTGGTAAGGGTATTCAATACCATTAGAGCATGGTTAATAACCTAGCCAGCAGCGGGCGATATGCCACTGCCATGTCATATACAGCCAGCTATATAGCCAACTCATATAATAGATGAGCTCTTTGGCTGGCTGCTGCTCATATTATAATAATTTATTGCTCAAATGTGCAAACAAGCTACAAACCATCGGCTGTGATCACATCTTTGTGGCCGTATATATGTGCTCATTCAACTAGAAAACAAATATGCTCATCCATACGATTTTACCAAACAAAATCTGAGATGAACCATTTTACCAAACAACATAATAAAATGGAAGGCCATTGGCAGATAGATGGCAAATTTCAAGCAACAATACAAATTTCAAGCAACAGTTCGCTGGCACATAGACCATTAACTAAAAACAATACTAAATAAGTTCGTTGGCACACAAGCCATTAACTAAAAACAGTACTAAACAAGTTCACTGGCACACAGGCCATTATTTATTGATCTAGACGATGGTGCTAGAAGCATGAAGCCATAGTTGATAGCTGAACTTCGGTAGAATGCAGCAGCCAGCCCATTTGCATCAAAAGTGAAAACACTGCAAGCATAATAATGCGAAAGTCAAACATATGGATCCTGAAAATTAGCTAGAAAAGTTTCTGTTTGTGGACGAGTGTGGATCAAATATGTTGAAGAGAACATGTTCAGAATTTTAGAGTGGATACCTGCAAGTAGCATCTGCAGCATTCAGCACGCCATGCCCAGTCCCGATTCCTGAAAAGATACATGTAAGACATCATGTTAGTTCTCACTCTGAAGGGAAAAAATAACAGAAACTTGTAGATTTCATAATTCTACCATGACTAGTTCTGATGGCTATTTCCAAACCTACGCCAAATGTGCTCGACCAAATCATTTTTAAGTTGGGTATGCTGTGGACGAGCACGGATAGCAGCTTTTCTACGCAACACATCAGCGAAGCACAGATTACCACCAGTGTTCACTTCAGGAGGTAGAGCAATGGATGCCCCTGGATTCTCATTCAAATCAATATGAATAGTAGCATCCTGTCTCTCATGCATACATACAAAAGGTCTCCCAATCCCAAATATGTGTATAGAAGGCAAAAGCACATGCATTACAGATATGATCAAATTTACTCATGAATCATGCATGTCTCCAGCAGTCGACATGCATGGCTTTCACATAGAAGCAGGAATAGACATCACACTTTTATAATAGGCAAAAACATTGTGCCACATGTAAGTATGTATATGCCTACTGCTACTCAAAATAATTAAACAAGTGATGTTTCAGAATCAGAACCCTCAATTTTCAAAGAGAAATATCCACATTAGTAGTGGAATGAGAGATCAGGACATGCATCTATGCTGTGGCTCTATACCCGAACCTATCTTCAAAAGTTCAGAACCTCTATTCAAACAAGTCTTTGTTTCATTTTCGATCTTGAATTAACCTGATCGGTTTCAAAGAAACAACGACTGCAGTACTAATGAACAAATGAACTTGACAGTGAATATATAGCAACTCAAAACATCTGCATATATAGAATCAGTTAGAAGACAACATGCAACAACTAATTACGTTACACCAATAGTTCCTCAAAAAAGCATCATCACATTTCCAGATTAACTAAGAAAATATATCTAGGACCCTTCGATAAGGTTCGATGCAAGATCTGAACCATCTCTATGCAAACTCTAATTCCTTCAAATTAACTAAGAATGCAAGAGCAAGCAATTTCATAGAGATGGACTGAACCCTTATTGAGATGTATGTATAGACAGAAAATAAGAAAATATAAAAACAGGACAAGTAGCCCTTCTACAAAGGGGATTGGGAGACGACCTACACCGTGCAAACTACACCGTGCCTACGAGGATCAGCAAATATTTGCTGCACAAGAAAACAGTAAAAATGAGCTGACTAGCGGCCTTGCGACGTTTCTTTAATTCATTTCAGCAACTTTAATTCATTTTCAGCAACTTATCATAACAATTTCTAAGAGGAAGCTAGAAAGTGTGCCACGGTCACCCCCAATTCCAACCAAATACTGCAGCATGTATGGTCATTCTTAGTTGAGAAAAAGGTCACAAGCAAATTATAGTCACAAGCGAAAAAATGTGACTAGATTGTTCGCTTATGCTGAAATTTGGTTTATACTGATGCTTAATTGCTTATGCTGAAATGTTGTGAAAGAAAAACACTATTCCTTGGCTGAAAATTAGCAAATCACCCTGGCCAGGACCTAGGCATGGATGCTCCACTGCCTCCTATTGATTTCAACTACCAGATCTAAACAACTGATTAATACACCTATTTACTGCTGGTCTATAAAAAAGCAATACTCATCTCAACTACTAGATCTAATCATGGATCTCTAAAAGTGATGCATGTCAGGCATGATACAATGTTTTTCTCTCACAACAAATCAGCGAACAATACTTTTCAGCCTGGCTTTTCAGTGAAGCGGACAAGATCTGCAAAAGAAGTAGGTAGAGATGGCGATTTGAGGGAGATGGGAGAGCGGGGAAGATAACCACGACATCATACCTAGGACAAGACAGTGCAACAGCCACCAGCAGTGAAGTAGCTCGCTGCTCCTCCTCACGTCCTCCTGCTTTCCTCCCCTTCTCCTCCGTGCAAGGATCTTGGACTGGAGAAAGAACAGGATCTAGGGTAGGGTTACGAGAGAAATTATGCTCCGTTTTTGGGGGAGAAACAGAGGAACCCTGTTCGTTTCGCTGGTTCAGCCAAATCAACAGTCATCTAGCAATGTTTTTCTCTCACGATAAACCAGCGAACAGTACTTTCAGCCACAATAATCCAGCGAAACGAACAGGCTGGAAGGGAGTGGGGAGGGGAGCATGAGGGAGCCAGAGATCTCACCGTCGACGAGCTGCTTCGGCCGTCGGCGCGCATCGAACGAGGAACTCCGCAGAGAGAGGGAGGCGTGCGTGAGTCGCGAGTGGGGACGGAGGCATGCGCGAGGCAGCTCCCCTGTAATGTTATCGGATAGGACTCTGTGAGGTGCAATATCAGGGGTGAATAGAGCGGTATCTGATTCCAAGGTATCTCATAACGTGGGGTGCTAAAACAAACGGCCGTAACGTTATTCGATACCCTTCACAATTCGATTACATTACATACTTACTCCCTCTGTCCCTATTTAAATGTCGTTTCCGGTTTTCGTGCCACAAGTTTGACTCAATTTATAGAAACTGCGTGCAACATTTTTATCTTCAAATAAATTTATCAAAAAATTAGATTCAAAGATCTATCCAATAATACAAATTATGTACTATAAATATTAATATTTTTTAATATATATTTTTGTTAAAGTTGTTTCTTAGGAAACGAAAGCGACAAATATTTAGGAACGGAGGAAGTATGGCTGAACCAAACAGCTTGAAAGATCCATCGTTCCATTCATTCCATCTAGGCCTGATTTAGTTGGCAAAATTTTTGGCAAAATGCAACTGTAGCACTTTCGTTGTTATTTGGTAATTAGTGTCTAATCATAGTCTAATTAGGCTTAAAAGATTCGTCTCGTCTATTTCGTCTAAACTGTGTAATTAGTTTTATTTTTATCTATATTTAATGTTTCATACATACGTCTAAAGATTCGATGTGACGAAGAATCTACTCTTCTTTTGCAAAAATTTTTGGAACCAAACTAGGCCCTAGATGAGCTCCCCTCCCTTTCACACCGGTGAGGAAGGAATCCATCGCGCTCTCGCACTCTCTCACCTGCTCGTCGCACTGTGGGCGGGAATTCCAAATTCGAAACCTGCCGTCTCCTTCCGCTACAAGCCACCGCTTCGCTCTCACCGCCACGGCGGCCCCACAGCGCTCACGCCACCCCGTCCCCACCGCTCAGCGTAAGACCACCCGCACTGGTACCTCTAAATACATCCTTTACTTGTCCACGTTGACATATAGCGAAGGAAATTGCCTGCAGCGGGTACGGTATAGCATACGCGAAGTGCTGCTCGTTCGTTATATTTGGCGCTGAAGCGTGCGCGTGATACTACTGACACAGGTCCCACCACGCTAGGGAGCCAGAGCATGCACGGGAGGCAGGTAGCGGGAGATGTATGCAAGCTCTGTTTCAAAAAAAAAAGTTATAACTCACAAATCAAAAAGTCAAATTAAATTCCGATTACACCGTTAAATTTATTTCAATAAATACTTCAAAACTAGATCTCACATGGATATATTTAGATAAAGTGATAAGTGGGTCCACAGTAGATAGCGTATGATATAGAGAATGAATGAGTGTGAGAAAACTGTATATTTTATTATGACTAGGATGAAATATTCTTTTTAAAGGATGAATATAGAGAAGGAAGAGTGCGGTAGTGTAAGAACCACCGCTCCAGGAGGACTAGGAGCACGCGCCCCTCGGTCCCCCACCCGAGGAGCCGCCACGCTACCACTACCACCCACCTCCACCGACCACCGCCCGCCGCGTGCTCATTTCAATTCCCACGACGCTCCCGATAGGCGGGAAAACCCTTCCAAAAAAACGCATCTCGGCCGCCGTCCCGCCCAACAACAGTACGAGACCGGGGGAGCAGTTCGTCGCGCCGCCCGCCAATTCGAACGGGCGAGGACGGGATCCGCAACCGAGCCGCCGGAGAGGAAGAGATGGCCAGGCCGTGGTGATCTCCCGCGGGGCTGGAGGTGCGTGCGCGGGGATGGATCTCGCGGGGATGAAGCGGCGGGAGCTCCAGGCGCTCTGCAAGCGGCACGGCCTCCCCGCCGGGGGCTCCAACGCCGACCTCGTCGCCCGTCTCGATGCCGCGCTCTCGGTAAGAACACGAACGCGCTTCCCCCTGTTCAACAGTAACACTCGCCGCTCTGTATCCGAGCCGCCAAGTGCTCGTGGAAATGCTCTGCTTGCTCGATTTGTTCTTTTTAGTGGAAATGTTTGGCGGTACTGCACTTTCTAAAGCTGTTGTTGGGTTTGCTTCCTTGCTCCCGCAGGGGTCCGCTGGTGCGGAGGAGGAGGTGGCCGGAGTGCCGGCGAGGAAGGGGTGTCTCAAGCAAATAGTCGGAGATGCTGCCGATGCAAAGAAGGTTACTTTTGCGGCAGAGGAAGGGAAGGCAAGGAGACTGAGGTCTCGGGTCATCTGGTCACCGATTGTTGGCAAGACAAGGGGGAAGTCTGCTCAAGCCAGTACTGACTCTGCTGCTGGTGAAGACAGTATTTCTGCAGAGGTGGGCGCAAATGTCCGGGTAAGGCGGTCCAGGAGGAATTCAGTGAGTGCTGCCGAGGCTGAGGAAGTAGGAGAGGCTGTGGCTGTTGATAGGAAGCGCAAGCGCAAGAACCAGGAGAATGCTGAGGGCGTTGCTGTCAGCGCTCAGGTTGAGGTTTCGTCTAGAGTCACAAGAAGGTCAAGCTTGGCGGGGCCTGCTGCTGTGTTGCCTCCTGCTGTTGAGAAGAAGAGAGGGAGGGGAAAATCAGCGGCTGGTAGTAATAAACTCGTTGCTGAGGTTCAAGACAGTGAGCCTCATGTGCAGAATTCGGCTCAGGTGGAATTGTCAGCTAGGATTACAAGATCTCGCGCAGCAGCACCTGTTGTAATGTCACCCACTGTTGTTGAGAACAAGAGGAGGAAGACTGGAGATGCACGGACAAACTTAGAGCTGCCTACAGTTGCAGATGTGCCTAGAAATGATGCTCCTGTCACCAGGTCTTTGAGGAGCAGAGTTGCCCAGTTTAACAACAGTATGGTGGACGAAACTCACACTGCCAGACAGCTGGAAAACAAGACGCATCCCAGTAGGCCACCTACTCGTAGGCATCAACAGGTTTCATATTCTGTGGAGGACAAAAATCAAGAACAAACTGCTGCTCCCAATAAGGCTCCCATATTAAAGCGATCAGGGAGAAATCATTCTGAAGATGCTGAGAAGCAGCCAGAAGTTAGAGAACCGGTTAAGCGATCAACACGTAAATCTGTTGTCCTAGCTACCCTTGAGAAAGAGGAGAATGATCTAATTGAAGAAAAGAATCCTGAAGTGCATGTTAAGAGATCAACGAGGAAATCAAGTGTGCCGGTTAAAGATAAAAATGCTAACAGTGAAGATGCGGTGAAGCAACCAGCAACTAAAGGACCTGTTAGGGGATCGAGATGTAAATCCGTTGTCTTAGAATTGCATAAGAAAGAGAAGGGTCTCATTGCAGGAAAGAATATGGAAGCACATGAAGGGAGATCAATGCGGAAATCTGTAGTGCCAGTTAAAGATATTGAAGCTGTTGTTGAAGGAATTCAAAATGCTAAGGGCAAAGATGTGGAGAAAAAAATTGTTGTGAAGCAACCTACTAGGCGCTCATCACGCAAATCTGTTCTGCCTGATATACTTGAGAACAATAGTGGACTTCTAGCAGCAGAAATGAATGCTGAGATGAATGTTAGGAGATCAACACGGAAGTCTGTTCTTCCTAATATGCTTAATGAGGAGAACCAAGATCACAATAAAATTGCCAGAAATGAGAATTTTCAAAGTGGTAAATGTCAAGATGATGAGAGGCAACAGAAAGTAAAGGAACCTATTAGGCGATCAAGGCGGTCTGTGGTTGCAGTGCCGTTTGAGGAACAAAATAATGGTCTTTATGAGGAAAAAATATCAAAAATTCCTATGAGGAGATCAACACGTAAATCTGTTGCTCTTAATGAAGTTGAAAAAGTGAGCATGGATGACACTGAAATAGTTGCACTGGAACCAGAAAGAGTTGGTGAAGAGGGCTTGAAATTGAGGAAGCACAAAAGGTCTTCGCTGGAAATATCCTCTTCAGCTAATGATTCCAGGAAGATGGAGGGTTTTGATGGACAGAAATTCAGAAAGCAGCAGAACGCACAAATCCCAAATGAAAAAGGTAACACAGGGGGAACACTGCAGGCATCAGATTCCACAACTTTAAAGGGAAGGTCTTCAAAGAGGAGACGGACAACTGCTTCAGAAGAAGTGAGGTCTGTCAAGGAGGCAAATGATGACATAATTATCAGGGAAGCAATAAAGGATGCACACAAAGCTACTCATGAGAATAAGGAGTCTGGTAGCAGAGTTCAAGAATTTGGTCAGGTTAATGCCACAAGAGAAGAGCACTCTTCAGGACCATTGCTTGTAACAGTGACACTCACTGAAGAAATTTCCACAGCGCAGAGTGTACCTGTGGTGATACCTGGGTCAGAATCTGGTGACAATGCAAATGAAGGTTCAGATAAGAGTAAGCAGGAACATTCTGACATTCAGGCTGTTGATAGCCATTTATCTGAAACAAGTGGGGAATTAGACCAATCATCTTGCATCGCTGGATTAGTCCTACACAATTTTGATGTCTCAGAGGACAAATCATTGATGAGCAAAGGTGAGGTTAACATGGGTGCTAATGACATGCTAGGTAATTTATTTCTGCATTGCCAAATTTATAGGCTTTAGCTGTGTCCAATTTATCTGTTGTAGACAATCATCATCACAATTATATTTTATTGATCTTCTTTGTATGCTCAAAAGCTGGCATATAACTACCTTATTGATTTTGTGATGTTGTAATTAGCTTTGCCCATTCCTGTCTTGTTATATACTGAAAGGCAGCCTTTGTCATTGCAAAATCACCAGATGGCATATAACTACCTTATTGATTTTGTGATGTTGTAATTAGCTTTGCCCATTACTGTCGTGTTATATACTGAAAGGCAGCCTTTGTCATTGCAAAATCACCAGATGGTTTGTCAATTGATTTCACTGTTGGAGATCGTGAAGAGCAAAGCCCTGTATCCGGAGAAGGAAGAGTTGGTTTGGAAGCAAATGCCAGCGAGCCTGGGGAACAGAACCTTGCTAACGTCATGTCCACTGGTCTCCACGCCAAAAGTCAACATGATACTGACATAATAGCTGAAGAGACTGATAAAGGTACAACTGGATTAATCCTATATCCGTAACTACTTACTGACTTGGAAGATAATATGTATGTTAAACATCTGAATTCACCTGTGCCAGCTAATTGGTACATGCATTTTCAATTTTATTGGAAGGTCAAAAGTCAAAACCTGCCATATTTTTTCTAAAGAGCTTGTACTACATACTGATCTTGTTGCATGACTTTCAATTCACCACATTAAACTTGCAAAATCTCCAGATGTTTTGCCTATGGCTTTCCCTATTGAAGAGCATGGAGAAAAATGTGCAGTGAGCCCTGTAGCTGTTGAAAAGAGCGTCGGTCGGGAAGCAAGTGCATGTGAATCTGCAGGAAAACCTCTAACTGGCATCTTTTCTAGCGATCTCCACACCAAACATCTGCAACATGATTCTGATGTGCTAACTAAAGAGACTGGTGAAGGTAATATTGCCTTAATACTTGTTCCACAACTTGTTACGGATCTGGGAGATGATGATGAAAAGTTGTGTCGTCTGCACTGTGTTTCATTTACCAATTTGAAACATACTGAGTTCATCTATGTCAAATTGAGGGTACTTGTATTTCTAATTATTTTTAATAGGCTTTCTGTTTCTTCTATCTGCAACAGCTAGGCCTATGTTCCGTTATCATTTGTTGTCTTATAACTATCTGACCTATTTATTTTTTCTATTCTGAACACAACCTTTGGTTCTTGTGTAACTCTTCACTAACGACCTTTGTCATTTTCTATTACTATCATACTATTCATCAGCTTCTGGAGCTGCCCTACCAATATCAGAAGAATCAGATACTAATCCAGAAATTCAAAGTAATGCTGAAGAAAGCATTCGAGCTGCTGATCTTGGGAAATGTCCCAGCAGGGTCAGCAAAGGGAACCCTTGTTCGACAAGTCTGCACTTGGAAAGTGCTGCTGATGATTGTATTCTTCCAGTACTGAATGCTGACAAGGGATGTTCATCAGATGGAAGACCTTTGTCCTTTGGTCTTGAGTTTCTATTTGCAGAAGCACGCGAAGAAAGCTATTCCAAAAATATAGAAAATACTGTTGGAGATTGTGAAGAGCAAAGCCCTATATCCGGAGAAGGGACAGTTGGCTTGGAAGCAAATGCAAGCGAGTCCGGGGGAAAGAACCTAGCTGATATCATGTCCACTGGTCTCTATGCCAAAAGTCTGCAACATGATACTGACATAATAGGTGAAGAGGCTGATAAAGGTACAACTGGACTAATCCTGTATCCGTAACTACTTACTCGTACTGATTTAGAAGATAATATGTATGTTAAACATCTGAATTCACCTGTGCTAGTTAATGGGTACTTGCATTTTCAATTTTATTGGAAGGTCAAAACTCAAAACCTGCCATATAATTTCTTTACTGTTTTTTTTCTTCTAAAGATCTTGTACTACTTACTGATCTTGTTGCATGATTTTCAATTCACCACATTAAACTTGCAAAATCTCCAGATGTTTTGCCTATGGCTTTCCCTATTGAAGAGCATGGAGAAAAATATGCAGTGAGCCCTGTAGCTGTTGAAAAGAACGTCGGTCGGGAAGCAAGTGCATGTGAATCTGCAGGAAAACCTCTAACTGGCATCTTTTCTAGCGATCTCCACACCAAACATCTGCAACATGATTCTGATGTGCTAACTAAAGAGACTGGTGAAGGTAATATTGCCTTAATACTTGTTCCACAGCTTGTTACGGATCTGGGAGATGATGATGAAAAGTTGTGTCGTCTGCACTGTGTTTCATTTACCAATTTGAAACATACTGAGTTCATCTATGTCAAATTGAGGGTACTTGTATTTCTAATTATTTTTAATAGGCTTTCTGTTTCTTCTATCTGCAACAGCTAGGCCTATGTTCTGTTATCATTTGTTGTCTTATAACTATCTGACCTATTTATTTTTTCTATTCTGAACACAACCTTTGGTTCTTGTGTAACTCTTCACTAACGACCTTTGTCATTTTCTATTACTATCATACTATTCATCAGCTTCTGGAGCTGCCCTACCAATATCAGAAGAATCAGATACTAATCCAGAAATTCAAAGTAATGCTGAAGAAAGTATTCGAGCTGCTGATCTTGGGAAATGTCCCAGCAGGGTCAGCAAAGGGAACCCTTGTTTGACAAGTCTGCACTTGGAAAGTGCTGCTGATGATTGTATTCTTCCAGTACTGAATGCTGACAAGGGATGTTCATCAGATGGAAGACCTTCGTCATTTGGTCTTGAGTTTCTATTTGCAGAAGCACGCGAAGAAAGCTATTCCAAAAATATAGAAAATACTGTTGGAGATTGTGAAGAGCAAAGCCCTATATCCGGAGAAGGGACAGTTGGCTTGGAAGCAAATGCAAGCGAGTCTGGGGGAAAGAACCTAGCTGATATCATGTCCACTGGTCTCTATGCCAAAAGTCTGCAACATGATACTGACATAATAGGTGAAGAGGCTGATAAAGGTACAACTGGACTAGTCCTGTATCTGTAACTACTTACTCGTACTGATTTAGAAGATAATATGTATGTTAAACATCTGAATTCACCTGTGCCAGTTAATGGGTACTTGCATTTTCAATTTTATTGGAAGGTCAAAACTCAAAACCTGCCATATAATTTCTTTACTGTTTTTTTTTCTTCTAAAGATCTTGTACTACTTACTGATCTTGTTGCATGACTTTCAATTCACTACATTAAACTTGCAAAATCTCCAGATGTTTTGCCTATGGCTTTCCCTATTGAAGAGCATGGAGAAAAATATGCAGTGAGCCCTGTAGCTGTTGAAAAGAGCGTCGGTCGGGAAGCAAGTGCATGTGAATCTGCAGGAAAACCTCTAACTGGCATCTTTTCTAGCGATCTCCACACCAAACATCTGCAACATGATTCTGATGTGCTAACTAAAGAGACTGGTGAAGGTAATATTGCCTTAATACTTGTTCCACAACTTGTTACGGATCTGGGAGATGATGATGAAAAGTTGTGTCGTCTGCACTGTGTTTCATTTACCAATTTGAAACATACTGAGTTCATCTATGTCAAATTGAGGGTACTTGTATTTCTAATTATTTTTAATAGGCTTTCTGTTTCTTCTATCTGCAACAGCTAGGCCTATGTTCTGTTATCATTTGTTATCTTATAACTATCTGACCTATTTATTTATTCTATTCTGAACACAACCTTTGGTTCTTGTGTAACTCTTCACTAACGACCTTTGTCATTTTCTATTACTATCATACTATTCATCAGCTTCTGGAGCTGCCCTACCAATATCAGAAGAATCAGATACTAATCCAGAAATTCAAAGTAATGCTGAAGAAAGCATTCGAGCTGCTGATCTTGGGAAATGTCCCAGCAGGGTCAGCAAAGGGAACCCTTGTTCGACAAGTCTGCACTTGGAAAGTGCTGCTGATGATTGTATTCTTCCAGTACTGAATGCTGACAAGGGATGTTCATCAGATGGAAGACCTTCGTCATTTGGTCTTGAGTTTCTATTTGCAGAAGCACGCGAAGAAAGCTATTCCAAAAATATAGAAAATACTGTTGGAGATTGTGAAGAGCAAAGCCCTATATCCGGAGAAGGGACAGTTGGCTTGGAAGCAAATGCAAGCGAGTCTGGGGGAAAGAACCTAGCTGATATCATGTCCACTGGTCTCTATGCCAAAAGTCTGCAACATGATACTGACATAATAGGTGAAGAGGCTGATAAAGGTACAACTGGACTAGTCCTGTATCTGTAACTACTTACTCGTACTGATTTAGAAGATAATATGTATGTTAAACATCTGAATTCACCTGTGCCAGTTAATGGGTACTTGCATTTTCAATTTTATTGGAAGGTCAAAACTCAAAACCTGCCATATAATTTCTTTACTGTTTTTTTTTCTTCTAAAGATCTTGTACTACTTACTGATCTTGTTGCATGACTTTCAATTCACTACATTAAACTTTCAAAATCTCCAGATGTTTTGCCTATGGCTTTCCCTATTGAAGAGCATGGAGAAAAATATGCAGTGAGCCCTGTAGCTGTTGAAAAGAGCGTCGGTCGGGAAGCAAGTGCATGTGAATCTGCAGGAAAACCTCTAACTGGCATCTTTTCTAACGATCTCCACACCAAACATCTGCAACATGATTGTGATGTGCTAACTAAAAAGACTGGTGAAGGTAATATTCCCTTAATACTTGTTATACAACTTGTTATGATCTGGTCATCTTGGAGATGATGATGAAAAGTTGTGTCGTCTACACTGTGTTTCATTTACCAATTTGAAACATACTCCCTCCATTCCAAACTATAAGTCGCTTTGATTTTTTTGGTACATCCATTTTGCTACGTATCTAGCCATATGTTATATCTAGATACATAGCAAAATATATGTACCAAAAAAGTCAAAGCGACTTATAATTTGGAATGGAGTACTGAGTTCATCTAAGTCAAATTGAGGGTACTTGTATTTCTAATTATTTTTAATAGGCTTTCTGTTTCTTCTATCTGCAACAGCTAGGCCTAGGTTCCATTATCATTTGTTGTCTCATAACTATCTGGCCTATTTATTTTTTTCTATTCTGAACACAACTTATGGTTCTCGTGTAACTCTTCACTAATGACCTTTGTCATTTGCTAATACAATCATACTATTGATCAGCTTCTGGAGCTGCCCCACCAATATCGGAATCAGACACTAATCCAGAAAATCAATGTAATGCAGAAGAAAGCATTCGAGCTGCTGATCTGGGGAAATGCCCCGGCTGGGTCAGCAATGGGAACCCTTATTCGACAAGTCTGCAATTGGAAGGTGCTGCTGATGATTGTATTCTTCCGGTACTGAATGCTGATAAGGGATGTTCATCAGATGGAAGACGTTCGCCATTTGGTCTTGAGCTTCTGTTTGTAGAAGCGTGCAAAGAAAGCTATTCCAAAAATATAGAAAATACTGTTGGAGATCATGAAGAGCAAAGCCCTATATCCGGAGAAGGGAGAGTTGGCTTGGAAGCAAATGCAAGCGAGTCTGGGGAAAAGAACCTAGCTGATATCATGTCCACTGGTGTCTACGCCAAAAGTCTGCAATATGATACTGACATAATAGCTGAAGAGACTGGTAAAGGTACTTCCAAATTGATCCTGTATCCATAACTACTTACTGATTTGGAAGATAATGTCTGTTAAACATATGAATTCACCTGTGCCAGTTGATTGGTACTTGCATTTTCAATTTCATTGGAAGTTCAAAACCTGCCATATAATTTCTTCACTGTTTTTTATCTAAAGATCTGTACTACTTCTTAATCTTGTTGCATGATTTTTCAATTCAGTACATTAAACTTGCAAAATCTTCAGATGTTTTGCCAATGGCTTTCACTAATGAAGAGCATAGAGAAAAATATGCAAAGTTGTGTCATGTGTTCAGATGCGTTAGTGGCTTAGTGCTACTGCTAAAACCATGTTAACTATCTCCAATGGAGCAAAATTGAAATATCGAAATGGGTAACCACTGAAGAATCCTGAACTCTGTTGACAGTAGACACATGGCTAGTGCATATTGAACTCAGTTGACAGTAGACACAGCTAGGCCTATGGTTCATTATCATTTGTTCTCTTATAACTATCTGATGTATTTATTTTTTCTATTCTGAACACAACATCTGGTTCTTGTGTAACTCCTCGACAATGCATTGCCTTTCTGACTGAGAAAAAGTTTGGCCAGTGGTCTTTGTCATTTTCTAATGCTATCGTACGATTCATCAGTTTCTGAAGCTGCTAATATCAGAATCAGATACTAATCCAGAAATTGTCTGCAATGCAGTTGATGAAAAAAGCATTCGAGCTGCTGATCTGGGGAAATGTCCCAGCAGGCGCAGCATAGGGAACCCTCTTTCGACAAGTCTGCACTTGGAAGGTGCTGCTGACGCTACTAGCCTTCCAGTAGTGAATGCTGATAAGGGATGTTCATCAGATGGAAGACCTTCGTCATTTGATCTTGAGTTAATGTTTGCAGAAGAGTGCAAAGAAAGGTATTCCAGAAATGCAGAAAACAGTGCTGTAGAAATGGATGGTGGAAACAAACCTAGCACCCCTGTGACACCTGGTTTCTTTGTGCAATCTGATTGTCTGGAAGATGAGGATGTGCAACCTACTGAATGTGACGCTGACAAGAAACTTGATGTTGATGAAGCTGTCATAGAAGGTATGAATGTAGAGAGATAGGTTTGGGAAAACACCACACACCCTATTAGGGGGGAGATAGGTTTGGGAAAACACCACACACCCTATTAGGGGGGGTGACCTTTGATATATATAGCCAAGTGGCTTAATGTACAAGTATCGTTTTACAATACGGTACAATACACAGCTATACATATCTCTAATAATGAATCCTTCATAACAGCTTCTGATATTAATTGGCCACTTATATATTTATTTTTAATTTTTAATGTATCCTTTCCCCTTTCTCAACAGAAGCTCAAGAGAAAAGTAATGATCAGCATGTTCCTGCCAAGACTGACCTAAACATGAAGTTAAACGATGAACTTGCTGGTCCTGGTACGGAATCAAGTTGTAGCATTACTGAAAAGAACGCAAGGCTTGTTGCAGATAATCTTGATGAACAAGCTATAATTCTGGTCCAACATGGTGATGTGCAAGAAGGTAAGCATCCATTTCTATGATAGCTGGATAAGTGGATAGTGAGTGTATCAGTTCCAGTTGTACTATCGGGCTAAGTGTTGTTTGAGAATAATACATAAATGTGTCTCAGGTGACCTCAAGAAACCTTCACCATGTTCAACAACACCAGAGTGTAAACATAAATGTGGTTTGCCTGAGGAAACAGTATTGCCCCCAAAGAACACTGGATCTCTATCAAGTGCAGAACAATCACCATTTGGCCTGGAGTCTTTGTTCTCACAGGAAAACATAGATGAATCTATGAGATTTGTGACAGCTCATACTAAAAATGGATTTGATGATTCAAAAGGTTGCCATGTCAAGTCTGCACTTGAAAATACTCTTGTGTCAGAACCTTTTTCACACCATGAAGGTATTTCCAAAAATGATGATCGTATGCATACATCCCAGAAAGATCATATAATGGCAGGTATAGACATCACATTTGATGGTGGAAACACTGCTGTAGAAATTGATGGTGGAAACAAACCTAGCACCCCTGTAACACCTGGTTTCTATGTGCGATCTGATTGTCTGGAAGATGATGAGCAACCTACTGAATGTGATGCTGACAAGAAACCTGATGTTGATGAGGGTGTCGCAGAAGGTATGAATCCTACATAAGAGTTTCTGATATTAATTGGTCACTTATATTTTTTTTAATTTGTAATGTATCCTTTCCCCTTTCTCAGAAATTTTAGCTCAGGAGAAAAGTAATGATCAGCATATTCCTGCCAAGACTGACCTAAACATGAAGTTAAACGATGAACTTGCTAGTCCTCGTACAGAATCAGGTTGTAGCATTACTGAAAAGAACGGAAGGCTTGTTGCAGATATTCTTCAACAGGGCGATTGGCAAGAAGGTAAGCATCCATTTTATGGTGGCTGGATAAGTAAATAGTGAGTGTATCAGTTCCAGTTGTACTATCAGGTTAAGTGTTGTTTGCAAATAATGTATAAATGTGTCAGGTGACCTCGAGAAACCTTCACTATGTTCAGCAGAATCAGAGTGTAAGCATGAATGTGATTTGCCTGAGGAAACAGTATTGCCCTCAAGGAACACGGGATCTCTACCAAGTGCAGAACAATCACCATTTGGCCTGGAGTCTTTGTTCTTGCAGGAAAGCATAGATAAATCTGTGGGGTATGGTGCACTTGCTTCTGCAACAGCTCATACTGAAAATGGATTTGATGATTCAAAAGGTTGCCATGTCAAATCTGCACTCAGAAATACTCATGTGTCAGAACCTTTTTCACACGATGATACTGAAGAAGGTATTTCCAAAAATGATGATTATTTGCGAACATCCCAGCAAGATAATGGAATGGAAGGTATAGGCATCACACTTTTCCCCCCTTTTCTATAGTACCCCCCTTCATAATTTATTTCCTTGGATTCTTCCAAACCTATAAAAATAAGGTATTTCCTGCCATTTAAATGGTACCCATAAGAACTGTTCATTTTCTTATGATTACCAGATGCTAACCTTGATGAAGAACGGGTCCTGTCAGTCTTTTCATTGGATGAAAGGCACATAAATGAGTAAGCATATTTTTTTCATGGTAGCACTAAAAGTTCATATGTTATGGGAATGGTATGTGTTTGATTATTTTAAGATGGGAACAATTTTGTAGGGTCATTAATTTTGAGGAAGTGGCTTGTGAGGGTGAAGGAAGTAAAACGTTTGTCCATTCTGAAGAGCTTAAAGCTTCATCTGAGAAAACAAATGTCAATGGGCCAGGTACATCCTTTATTGATTCTACAGTTCTAGACCTTTGTTCTTTATCAAGAAAATTAATGGTCTCTCAAGACTAAAAGCATGCTTGGATATATTTTAGATTTGACTATATTTTTTTATACATAACCTACTGCAGATGGCAATGCATATGGTACTACTGATGCTGTACTGAGCAGTGCACTGCACTCTCCTGCCAATGACGACTGTGAGATATGTTTGGGTTCCAATACTGACGTGCTGCATCAGGGTCATAATGATCAATGCAGTGATGACACAGAAGATATTATTGAGGATGCCTCTGCCAAGTACATAGAAAGGGGAATTGTACTACTCTCAGTTAAAGAAAGATCAAATTTAAAAGATGGGGAACTTAACTCCAAGCTGGAGGGCTATGGTACTGAGTTCCTGAACAGAGAAGCATCCAACCTGCACAAAGATGATTGCATGGATCTGTCCATTGAAGATAATCACCCAAATGGTCTTCCTGCTCCACGATCTCCTGAACAATCTGCATATTTTCAGAACAGCGACTTGGGTTCAATAAGTATGATATTGCTCCTGACTTGTTCATATCTTTCGACATGATGTGTTGCTCAATTTTTCTCACTGATGTTTTTTTTTTTGGTATAGATCAACTCCGTGCTAAGCTGCAGAGTTTCAAAGTTTCCAGCACCGTAAAAGGAAGCTACATCGCTATGAGTGCCCCTCGTCCGAAGCCTAGGGACAGCATGAGTCAATCTGCAATCGCGCTGCTCAGGAACATAGAGAACACACCTGCTGTTAAAGCTGGCCATCGTGTCAAGCCGAACGCTGATGGTAAGGACTCATCAAGGCGAGCGCTGCAGCCCATCAGCGGAAGACCAAGGGAACACTGACATATGGTAGGTTGTGGTTCGTTTGTGTATCGCTATGTGTTCAACCTTTGGTTGAAAGTGTATTCATCTCACGGAAAACGGTCCGTGTATTTGTGCAGCGTGTTGCGATGAAGCTGCTGCGTGCATCATTTAACTTAGCGTGCGTGCCCATTGTAGTAGAGATTGATCGAGTTGTGTTATGCAAGTGGCTAACCAGGTGTTAGCCGCTGTTTGGATCTTAATTAGCTTGAACTGGTCATGCTGTTCGGTGCTTTCCGTTTAAATATACCTGTGTTACGTTGACTGGTCTTATCGATCTCTTGCAATGGGGATCGCAATTAGCGTGCCTTATCCAAGCTGGGCTTTGACCCGCTATGCTAATGGCAATGATGTGCTCATCTTCGAATTAGACAACGCATTTCTATGCCACCGTCATTATTCAAATCAATCCTATTAGATCTACAACTCTGCTTTCTCTCTAGGGCATGATAACATGCAGTCTTGCACAACTTATAAATACAAAAATTTATAGCTGTTGCAAGAACAACCATGAAGACAAGTTTCTAGTAAATGCAGGAGCGAGAGAAGAACAAAAAAAAGGGGCACATGGAACAATCGTTTGGACGTTACATTCGCGGACTACGGCACCAGCCCAACTAGTGTATTCCCTTGTCCACTCGCCTCTAACCTTATCCAGCAGCTCCATTCTCCAGAAGGCTCTCCACCACAGTGCCGCAAAATCGTGCTCCACCGCGACCGCGCTCCGCAGCGCCACAACAGTTCCTCCGCTAGGCACCGGCCTCGCCATCACCCCTCGAAATCCATAATCCATGGTGCCCCGTGGCCAGCCGCCACCCGATCGCACTCCCCTAGCCGACCCGCAGCTGCCTCCTGCCCGGTCCGCACCAAGGTTGCGATGTCCCCGTACCGGTCCGCCGATGACGGGAAGCTCCATCGCCGAGCTCGAAGAAACGGGGGGCGGATCCACTCCGGCAGCCGCCCCATTACGTCCCTTGCCCGGTCCCTAGCTGCCCCCTGCCCGGTCCGCTCCAAGGCTGCGATGTCCCTTGGTCAGTCCGCTGACAATGCAAAGCTCCATCGCCGGGCTCAAAGAAACGGAGGGCAGCTCTGCTCTGGCCGCCGCGTTCGTTGGCTATCGCTCCTTCCTGGTCGGTCGCTCCGCGCCACCAGCGAGCTCTAGACCGATGAACTTCACATGCCGATGAACCTCCATTTCTCCCAAGCAGCGAAGAGATATTGCGCTGAAAGCGCAGGTTGCAAGTGTACCTTTCAAATATTTCCAATTGTTTCAATACGGATGTTGCAAAAGTAGATCGAGATGTTGCATTTGTTGCAATGGTGTGTACACATATGTTGCAAACGTCTTTTCGTAATGTTTCATCTGTTTTTTAGACATATGTTGCAAGTGTGTTTATCTGGATGTTACATATGTTTCACACATATGTTGCAAGTGTTTTATCTGTATGTTGGGTATGTTTTCCTATGTGTTTCAAGTGTTTTTAGCTGTTTTTTTTCAAGTGTTTCATCTTGCTTCTTTTATATATTGCAATTGTTGCATCTAGATGTTTCAAAAGTAGATCTGGTGTTGCACATGTTGTTATGGCTATACATGCATGTTTTAGGCGTATGTTTCAAGTGTTCCATTTGTTTCAGACGTATGTTGCAAGTGTTTTCATTTGGATGTTTCAAAAATAGATCTCTGGAGAGCACATGTTGCTGCTAGTGCACTGCCGTAGGTCATCGTGCCGTCGTGGGTCACCACGCGCCTGCTGGTATGGTGGTGCTGCTGCATGCATGTGGGCGTGTGAAACAGAGCGGGCTTGAGGTGATCCCCACGCATGCGTGGGCCTGCGCGGCCTCTAGAGTGGGATGGGTGCGTCAGGCGCAGGTTTGGAGCACCGTCTGATGCTAGCGCCCCAGATTGGTCGTCTAGGCACTAGCAAGGGTAATGCTCTGGTCAGCACATCTAGAATTACCAGTAATGGAAATTCAAAGTTCATATCATGCACAATTCACATGTCCACACTTACGAGCAGACACTTCAAATATGTGGTCTTGTATGCATATTATATTTAGAGTTTACTTTTCATTTTTTAATTCGTTTTAAACAGCGTGCTCATGTAATTGGGAACAATTTAGCATGCTAAGAATTGCATCTAAAAGGAACAAACAGTATCATAACCATGCAAGTGAAACCTCCAAGGTTGCACCCAGAATCCAGAAAAGGGAAAAAAGGTCCTGATTAGATCCTCTGCAAAAGAAGGCAGATTTTAATAACCATTTTCCAAACCACATTATACAACTAACTCTTCAAGATGGTTCTCAAAGTGATGTTGCAATGTTACTGTGGATACAGTTAGAGTAGAGAGAACAAATAGGAGAAAAGCAAAATGAAGGGAAATTATCTATGTTTTTACCATGTAATCCTTGTGAATCGTTGCTGTATGAGAAAAAGGCAAGATGAGCTCCATGCCTTCTGCAACCCAGACCATGCCATCATACGACTAACTCTGCGAGCATACAGAATGTCACTTGTGTATTGTATTATAGCCTCTCCAGCTAATGTATTGTATTAAGTTACAAAGGGAGAGTGCTAATTGAATTCAACCGAGCAAGAAAACTATGGGAGACACCTTTCTAATAAGCACCATGTGGATGAGCTGCCCAGTGCTATAACACTACCTTGTGTTTTTTTTTCAAAATGCATTTATATTACAATATATACTGCCTCATTAGTTCCAGTTCATTAATTTTCTAATTTTATCTGCTAAAACTGCAACTGGTTTGTGTCCCACATAGCTATGATTCATTTGTTCCTATGAAAGGATTTGATGAACCACTTACAGTTTCTTCCAGATGGGCAACTTAATCCTGAGTTGGATGGAGATGAAGTTGAGAAAGACAGCTTAAACTGTGAGACAGACACCAGTCGGATTGTTCGTACTGGATCTGTGATGAGCAAGACCGCCCTTTCGCCCAAGGACAATTATTGCCAGGAAGAACTGGAGCTACCAAATGGATTATCCTCATTTAAATTTACTGAAGAATCTTCTAGATCTGGTTAGTATTTTTTTTTCTTGAATACGCAGAAGAGCTGCGTATCATTTCATAGAAGAAGCTGGATGTTTTTTTTCTTCATATGGTTAGTATTTCTCTTGACATTAAAAATTCCTTGGTTCGACACAGTACAAGGTTCGCTAAAGGGAATTTTGAGTTCTAGTTTATGTTGTAATATATTTATGAAGAATATAATAAAATAAAAAAACTCTAATACTTCCGAACTACTGTCAGGCAAAACTGTTCAAATAAATTTTATGTGTTGAAACCCGAAAGGTTAAAAGATGTTGATTACTGAGCTTTGGATTGGGTAACTGCATGCAACCAAAAACAAAACTTACTTGGCACTTGAGTGATTAATAGATTTTATTTGTGTATTGCCTCATGATTTATTCTTTTCTGTTGGGAATTTGTCGGCCTCGCTGCCAGAAGCATATGGCTGAAGCCGACTCCAGGTTAGCGAGTTGTGATACCGAAGCGCTCCATCAAGATTATAAAGAGGAGTTCAGGGAACCTAATGAAGATAAATTCACTGCAAAAGCCCGTGAAAACAATATGACTGAAGTTGCACTAATTGAAGGAATGGGAAATTCAATAATGCTGCCCTCGGTTGTTGGAACCTCAGAAATACCTGATGTGCAGCTTAACACTAAGATGAGTGATGAAAGTGAGGAACTCAGCTCTAGCTCTGATAAAGACAATTGAAATACTCCTGAATTGTTTACATCTTTCGACATAACGTGTTGTTCAATTTCTCATTGATGTATTGTATTTTTTTTTTTTTTTTTATCAGGAATTTGTCAGAGCAGCAGGCGAAGAGGTAGAGGCGAACTCCACGCTAAGCGGCAGAGTTTCAAAGTCTCCAGCACCATAAAAGGAAGACATCACCACGAGCACCCCTCGTCTGAAGCCACTGAGCCCCAGTCACAGTCAGCAATAGCGCTGCGCAGGAACAGAGGGAACACAACTGCTATTAAAGCTGGCCATCCTGTCAAGCCAAACGCTGATCGCTCGGTCGCGAAGGACTCATTAATACGAGGCCTGCAGCCCGACAGCACAAGACCAAGGGATCACAGGAACAGAAAGAACACAACTGCTGCTGTGAATAGCAAGGCTAATAAAACCTTGGCTATAAGCCAAGCCAACCCATTGTAGTAGTTGTGCAGCGTTTTGCGAAAACGGGCCGTGTGTTTGTGCAGCATTTTTTCGATGAAGCTGCTGTGGGCGTTAGTTAACCTAGCGTGCCCATTGTAGCAGAGAGATTGATCTGTGTTATGCAAGTGGCTAACCAGGTGTTGTTGGCCTCTGTTTGCAGTTCAATTAGGGTGTGTAAATATACCTAGCGTGTCCATTGTAGTAGAGAAACTGATCGTGCTGCTCCATTCTTTCTGTGTAAATATACGTGTGTCACGTTGACTGACCTTATCGATCTCTTGCAATGTGACTCAGGAGATGCGTGCCTTTTGCTGTTGGGGGTCGCGGCTGCGTATGGCTGCGTATTAGCTTCATCTGTGTTGTGTCGCCGAGATCAGCATCTCGTCGTGTTTCCTGCCAATCCGGTTTTTGTTAAAAGGCAGTTTCCACACCAACGCAGGGCTGCAAGCCTGCGACATTTTTTTTCCCTTCGTTTCTTTTGTGATTTTTAAAATTTTTAAAAAATCTAGAATGCCCCATTTCATTCTACGACTAATAGTGCAGTAGCAGTTTTAGAAAACACTCCTAGCTAAAAGAAAAAAAAATCAATTTTGACTGTCTGAAAAAATTGTTGTCGCACTGTTCCACACAAGCTTTGTGTATAATAAAGTTCGAGCTTTAAGCCTTCGGTCTAAAAAGTATGATGCCGGTTGCGATTCCTTGGGATTGGCCAAGGAAAGAAGACGACGACCATTCAGGAGAGACCATCAGGCTGAAGCCAACGATGGGACGAGGTCAGGGCGTTAGGCTGTTCTTGTGGGCCGTGCGTGCCTCTGCCTTCTGGACGTTGAGTCGAACTGTTTCTTTACTAGCAATTTGTCCATGCGTTGCTATGGGCGACATGATATGTCATTAAAAATCAAAGTTCTACATACAAAATACTTGGCATATGGTTTCTTGTGCATATACCAATTAAAGGAATATAAATTTCTATACAACCTATGTTATGGACGGACGCTGTTGGGATCGAGAGGGGTGAGTCGAGGGGAGCGGCGGCGAAGCTACAGTACCCGTACGCTACAGTACCACGGGTACTGTTCACACGAGAGAGAGACAAGAGCGCCGGCGGCTAGGGCTGTAAGGGACGCTAGGAACGCCGGTCGCGGGGCTTCGCCCACGGCCGGCAAGAGAGAAGGTTTTTCCTTCTAATCTCTTACTTGATTAGATTGATACATCTCCTCTCATTATATAGAGAAGAGATCTTACTTGGTCCCTAAGCAAGCGACTAATTAACCCTAACGGGCTAAGGCCCAATAGGCCCTTAACTCTTCTAACACTACACCCCACCTAGACATGCAGCTCGTCCTCGAGCTGCAACCTAACTCAACTCTGCCAGACACAAACCTAACATATAAAAATAAGCCTTTTACATCTCGACTTATTTTATTGACCTGAAATAGACTACGACTCTTTATTTTTTACTCCTGAAGACATGGCGGACACCCTCCACGTGATGAACCTACACGTGTCTAGCCACCTGGATCCCATGGAGCCCACTGAAACGAGAGGGGTGCACGATTATAACCACCAGGAATTAGTCGCGATAGCGACCAGCGGAGACGTCCTCGCGGCGGCCGGTGCCGGAGCATGGCAGCGTTAATTAAGGTTCGCCTATGGGTGACCACACACCCGCGTCCCCAAACGCCGGCGCTGTAGACGCCGAGTTCGCCACCCGAGGTGGCGATGGCACGCCCGATCTCTATAACGCAGCGGATGAGATTGGGGCCCTCCATGTGGCGAAGCGTAGCCTGGTGGCGAAGCAAAGAAGCACGGGGCACAGGCACCAGCTGCAACCCACGCATCTCCCGCGCCTGCCGTCGCGTCAGGAGTCCGCGTGCTGCAGCCTGTAACCGCACCGCCGCCAGGACCGCCTCCCGCATCTTCTGGCGCATCTTCTGCAGCCGCTGCCGTGCTCGGAGACCGCGCACAGCAGCCTGCAGCCGCACCACAGCCGACACTTGGTGAATAAGCATCGGCTGCGCTGCGATGTCCTTTCGCTGCTTGATCTGCTGTGCGGTGTCTGCCTTCGCGCGGCGAAGCACCGCTTGGAGGAACTGTGACGGGGTGCGGGGCTGAATTAGCTGCAGATCGCACAGCCGTCGCACTCGCCGGCGCGCCAGGAGGCCACGCGCCGCCGCCTGCAGCCGCACCGCCGCCGACACCTGGCGCGCAAACGCCGCCTGACGGCTCTCCATGGCGGCCAACCATGCGTTGATGTCGGTCTGCGCCTTGGCGAGCTGATCCCACAGCGGCTCATCGAAACCTGGCATCTTCGATACCAGATTGTTATGGACGTCGTTGGGATTGGGAGGATTGAGGGGAGCGGCAGCGGAGCTACAGTACCCGCGGCGGGTACTGTTCACGTGAAAGAGCTGAGGGCCGGCGGCTAGGGCTGTGAGGGGCGCTAGGAACGCCAGCCGCCCACGGCCGGCAAGAGAGAAGATTTTTCCTTCTAATATCTTGCTTGATTAGATTGATACATCTCCTCTCATTATATAGAGAAGAGGTCTTACTTGGTCTCTAAGCAAGCGACTAATTAACCCTAACGGGCTAAGGCCCAATAGGCCCTTGACTCTTCTAACAACCTAGGTGTCCTGTAAGCAAAATATACTTATAATATATAAGACAACAAACAATCTACTATAGTGAGTAATGATGTAACCAACAACGAAACTGAAAGGCAATAGCTTTCATTGAAAACATTAAAGTCATTCGAGATGAGAAGAGATAAGCAAATCATCCTCCACAAACCAAGGAGGCAAGGACCAAGCTTTATATACAGTGAACCGTACGTCCAATGGTATCATTGGCTCAGGAAAACAAAAAAACAGCAGCAATGGTATAGTATGTGTTCCTGCCATAGCAGAAATACGAAGTCCCATTCAGAATTACCACTATATTTTTTTTTCGCGAGCGTGTCTTTGCGACACGTAATTCATTAAGCAGAAGCAGAGTTTGGTAACAAACACGCAACGGATCAATTTCAAAGTTCAGTCCATAATCCATAGAGCCTCAGTAGAGTTATTCTGAACTTTCTTTGTTCTGCAACGGATAGTTAAATGGTCGTGCTTTGCTACTGGCACGTCACCTACTTGAGTGGACAGGCATGTCCCCTGCCCGTATAGACGAAGCGTGGACTGCAGAGGGTCTCTCAGCTCAGATCTGAAGAGTTGTGACAGATAGAGAGGCAGTGGCGACTGGGGAACGTTTTGAGCACTGATACGTTTGGACCTCTCCGGCTCTGTCCTCACTGCACGAATCAAAGGCTGCAACATATACTGTAGTGCACGTCTGGACCTTTGGCATTCCTCTTCCTAATCGTCCATTGAACCACATGCATGCATGAGTCCTTTGGCCTTCCATGAACGCCACGCCGGCGAGCACTACTCACCTATGAATGAATTCGCCGCCCACTCTCACAACTCCAACTCCAACTCTACTTGAATGCATTATCATCATCAATTCACCGACGCGCCCATCCCCAGCCATTCCCCTGCCACCAGCTGCTGCTATTTATAAGCCTCAGCTCTCTCCCGGCTGAACCACCGCCGTGCATCATCTGCTCCGGCCGGAACCACAAAGTAAGACCACGAGCGTGCACAATCAAAGAGGCAATGGCAACGCAAGCGGCGGCGGCACCACGCCCACGTCTCACTCTCACCGCCGTCGTCGTCGCGATGGCGGCGGCGTTCCTCGTCCTCGCCCACGGCCACGGCGCCGTGACGCCGCGTGCCGTCGCCCTCAGCGCCCCCGCTGCCACCGCTGGTGGCCCGGCGTCCGTCGTCGGGCGGCCCTGGGTGGCGCGCCTCCAGTCCCTCCACGACCTGTCCATCTCCCTTGACGGCGCCGGCGAGCAGCAGGGCGGGTTCGCGGAGTGCTGGGGCGCCGTGATGGGGCTGAGCTCGTGCTACAGCGAGATCCTGCTCTTCTTCGTCAACGGCGAGTCCTACATCGGGCCCGAGTGCTGCGTCGCCATCCGCGGCGCCACGCGATACTGCTGGCCCGCCATGCTCGCCTCCGTCGGGTTCACCGCCGAGGAGGCCGACGTCCTCCGTGGCTTCTGCGACGGCGAGGAGACCGCACACCAGCTGGGCTCGCCGCCGCCCGTGCCCGCTCCCGGCCGGCCGGGGAGCCAGGCAGACGTAATGGAGTGAGCAGCTGGCGTTCCTCGCCGGAGTGCGTGGTGTGGTAGGGGTTTTTGTACAAACACGGTACTGTACTGTATGTACGTGCCAACCTGCCACGTAAATAAAACTGGGTGTCTCCTCTTTTATTTTGTGCACTGCATGTTCATTCATAATTGTAGTTTTCCCGATTTGGAGAATGGAGGAATTGGTGAAAGGTAATGGGCCTGCCCATGGCCCGTTAGTAATTTAGTTCAGCCATAGCCCAACCATCATATATTTGTATAAGGCCGAGAAAATATCGTCCCGTTACAACCAGCTTGATGCAACCGTACTGGGCTCGAGCGTTCCAAGATTTGCTCGTCGCAGTTGGAACAGCCCACCATAGGAAACTTGACCCAATCCGTTACTAAGTTGGGATGAGGCCATTTCACTTCAAATTTTTTTTTCCAGTTGCCGAAAATTTCGATCCGCCTTTTATCAAATGTTTGAAACTATTGGTGCAAGCTTAAAAAGGTCCTCCCTCCATTTCTTTTTATATGACTTATTAGGATTGGGGAATCTGATCCTTCAGTAATCACTATACTTAATTTGACCACTAGCTATGTTACAATATGTCATAAATTATTACTAAAAACCAATGTTTAATTTCAGAACATGTGACACAAGAATCTATTGATGTACATTATGTACACTAATCAATTATTTTAGGGTATATTTTTCGACGAACTAAACACAATCAACTGTTGTGCTAGCTGCCATATTATGATAAATGCATTTTGCATTCGTTTTCACGTTGCCAAGTTATAGGTAGGTAAAACTTTATTTTTGTAGTTGTATGCACAAAACTAAAAAAAGACATGAATTTATTATGACTATATTCTTGGCTATTTTGCAGCTGAATGATGATTATTGTCTACCATAACAATTATATTCGAGTTTACTAGTATAATAAGGTTATTTAGGATCTTTAATATAATTCTAAAAGATCTTACTAACAAAACATCTACTTGCAATATATATATATATATATACTAATAATAATAAAGAGGTAAAATTTTTGATCATTTTTTTTCGTCCATCCATTTTTTTCTGTCCGTCTCCCTCTAACTACCGAACCAAAGAGTTTCTTCCATTTGGACTTTTATATATATATATATATATATATATATATATATATATATATATATATATATTCTCTATGTATTACCCTGGGTACTAAATTATAATCTCTACCCGAGCCCAACTCACCGAGCCCGACGGAGCCAACGATGCGCGCGCTCCTTGCGTCGGATTCCCCTCGGACCCGAGCATCGGTTCCCTCGCTCCACCTCATCTTTATACTTTCGAGTTTTTTTCGTTCTAAATCTAATTTCCGAGATCGTGGGGAGCATGCGCCGGTTTCGCCGAGCTCGCCGCCCCCTCCGCCCGTTTCGCCCAGCTCGCCGCCCTCCGCCGATCGAGCCAGCTCGCCGCCTCCTCCGCCGCACGAGCCCTGCTCGCCCCCTCCCCCTCGCCTCCGCAGCCTCTGAGGTGGTTTCCGCGGTCTCCGACGCCTCCGAAGCCTTCGACCGCTGCCTCTGCAGCCCCGGCGGTGGCCCCGTCGGTGGTGCTGCCTATCCACTGCTGTCGCAGGCACAGATCGCCGTCGCCCCCGCCGCACAAGCCTTCCTCGCCGCCGCCCCCACCGCAGACCCTAGATCGCCGCCGCCCTCGCCGCACGACCTCAGCTCGCCGCCGCCCCTGCTCCCTGGTTCGGCACCGGCCAGCTCGCCGCACTTGGGCCTGCGGTTGCTATCCATCACATTACCTCGTCGCCCCTGCGGTTCCACCCCACAACCCCGTACTCTTCTCACCCCATCAGGTTGCCGCCGCCACATGCTGAGGGCGAGATTTCCAGGTGATGGGCGGCCGGAGAGCTGGTTGTGCGGGCAAGAGGGATTCTACTGACCTTGGCGTGGTCAGCCCCCTCGTCGCAGGTATCATATCCACATGATCTGTTTTGATTTTGTCTTAAATCTTGCCTACATCCGTGGAGGGAGAGTTGTGATTTTTCGCACATATTACAACCTGATGAATAGAAATTGCGTGGCGTCTGCAGGATCCATGGAGGGAGGCAATAGACATGTAATTCATTGTAACGATTTATGATGATGTCCATGCTGCGGGACAAATGAGCCCCCTCAGTTGTAATCCTGTATTGCCTCACATGATTTGTTTCTTAAGGTTCGTTTGATACATGGAGAGGGAAGATTTGTTCTGATTTTTCTAAGGTAAACCATCTCACACACATGCAGCCTGCCATTGTTAGGACCCATGCAAGAGGGCAGGAGAGCATGGGAGAATTGACATGCAATCCATGAACATGCAGAACTGATTTGAAGGTTCTCCAGGTTAATTAGTCCACACATGCTACAGCCAAACCAGTTTGCATCAAATGTGCCCTCGCTTTTCAAGTGTCAGGCTATTGGAGTGGAAGAGGTGAGCAGTTTAGAGGCTTGATCCTGGATTCTTTCTCTGTTATCATGCTCCAGCCATGTGTTTCTTTATTTGGTTTGACATAGATTTAGCAACAATATGCCATTTTCAGATCTATGATGACAGGCATAGAAATAGACCAAGGAGACTATTTTGATCTTGTCACTGTTTTTGTGGTCTTATGTATTTATGAGCTTGGTGAAGTGGTCACAATAATGAATCACACCTAATGAGTGTAAGGAGACACTCACCTAAGAAACTATCGTGCATTTGATTCCTAGTAATTATTTTTGGTAGAACACATATTTTCACATTTGAAATATTACCTAATCAGTGTGGTGTGTCATTATGCGCAATAGCCAATAGGTATTGCCTCTTGTGCTAGTTAGATCAAGTTTCTGATGAACGAGTATAAATTATTTTTCTAAACCACAGTTACCTGCAACTGAACTGATCTTCTTAGCTTAAGGAATATATCAGTATTTTGTTTCATCTCAGAAGAGCTAAAATGTTTGTTGCTAAGACCTAACAGCTACACAATGCAATATTCAAATGTCACATCATGAAAATCTTATATGATAATTTGCTTTCATGTGAGCTTATAAATAATGTTTGTCCGGATGTAATCTCAGATGAAAAGCTTATTGCAATATACATTATTCTTCATCGGATGATTTTTTTCTTAAAATTTGTTGTTAGTTTCCGGAGGCCAAGAGAAGTTATTTATCCTCTTTTCTCTCTTTATTTTTTTGCAGATCCCAGGCGCTCGCCATCAATGCATCCTCCATCTACTCCCCATGATTACTCACATAGGTAGTTTCTTCTACTATTACTGATTTGTTTGTGTGGATGTGTAGCTAATTATGCTTGAAGATTTACAATAGTAAAAATTTTGCATTTGTTTCCAACTTTCCATTGGAAATTAGCTTTTTTCAGTCTTGTTAATTTTGCAATTTTAAACATTTAATTTATGGCTGTTGTAGCTTCCAAATCATTAACACTAGTTATTTCTGTTTTTTTATCAATTTTAGTTAGCCTTCCACCAGTAGGAGACGTCTGCTTCATCTTCACTCCATCAGCAACAGTGGCGTGCCGCTAGCACGGAAAAGGTATGCTGGAGAATGCTCTACACTTTTTTGGACTTATCACTGTCTCCACCAGTCATAATTTTGGCATTGATTTTATTATTTATCTATCTTGATCTATGTATGCACTTGTTGCAGATTTAAGGTTTCTGACTGTTAATCATTGTGGTATGCTTTTGACAATTGCATATGTGAGCACCTGATGCTCATATGCTCTTGAATCCCAAAGCTGATCATTCTTGTCCATATGCTCATGTATTCTAAAATTTCTGTATCCTATTATGCATGCCACTTTGCTTCCTGCAAGATCATTTGTATACTGCTCATATGCTCATCTTTAAATATGTACATCGATGTATCTTGTCACTTTCATACTCATTTCATGATTAGAATTTCTCAGAACCTGGAAACTTCATGGTGGATGCACATTGTATCGTATCTGATTCTGCTTGGTTGGTGTTCAAGTTCTTAAATTAATTATGTAGCAGTCTCTAAAAGTATTTCTGCTATCTCAGATAATTCAAACTAGCAGATAATTAATTATCTACCAGTCCCTAAAAGTATTTCTGCTCATATGCTTCACGATAGCTAGTTGAAACGTTGTTCATGTATTATCACATAATATCATACAGTAATTGATTTGTTGTTTAAAATTACAGGCTTATTAGCTCTTGGGTTACTTGAATCTTAGTCACATTGGTGTGTGTTGAATTAATGAATTATATGAAGACGCTGCTAGCTTGCTATGGACGACCGCTTTTTAATAGTAGGTACCATCTTCATTCTTCAATTAAGAATTAAATTTGTCATATATCATCCATTCGTGTGGGATATCAATGAGAATGTGATGTGCCTATGTGATTTTTTTTATAATATATTAGTTATGTGTTCATGTTCTGCCCCAGCTAAATTTTGGTTGAGCTCCGCCACTGTCTGGCTCCACCCTGCTTTGCATCTTCCTCAATGAGGATGACGCCGACACCTTGCCTGGTCATTACCGGACGTAGTATGTGGCAGCAGGTGCTGGGTGCTGGCAAAGCTTGGGCTCTACCAGGCACTGCCCCGCTCCACGTCAAGCCGCCCACGCTAGCCTTTCCTGATAGTCATGGCAAGACGCGAATGCAGCTCTTCCCTGTAGGTTGTTTTCTTCTGCCTCTGTTTTCTTCCACTAAAATTGCAGGCACCACATCTTCCAATTCTGGCCCAGAGGCTGCTCTTGACCAAATTGGATTTACCTTTCATATTCACTTTGAAGATATTGTATGCAATTTCAACTTAACTAGCTGCATCACTTCGCGAATCAAACTGTATGCTCATAGGATTTCTAAGTTAAGCAAATTGATTATTCCAGTCTAAAAATTAGGTTTAGTAATTCTTTGCTCACTGAGCTGCTGCGTGCACCAGCAGCCTTGACCTAGCAAGATCCCGATGAGGCATGCACAATCCTTATCTTTTTTTTTTGGATTTGGTTTAGGCTAATTTCAGGCTTATCTTATAGATTGTGAATTCTATATGTTTATCTGATAGATTCATCACATTATTAGTAAATAGTGATCCCTGTCCAATTTGCAGCACTAATAGACATATATTTCAGTATCACAGACATTGATCGGCTGTTGGGAAAAGCCACTACTGCTGCAGCTATAGCTTTTTTTTCCTGCCTCAAGTCCCTTTAGGGGCAGCAGCAGGAGGAGGCTGCAGTGGCGACTTTTTTCTGCTGTGCCGAACAGGTTCACATGTAATGTGAAAACATTTTCCATATTTAAACAGCCATGCTTGATTTAGTATAAAAGGTATTTTTTCAACTCAGCTTATTTCAATACAATTTTGGTGAGAAAATAGACAGTATAGTCGCTGGCAGGATGGAGGAGATTGGTCAGCAGGGCGGATGAGCGAATGAGGCATAAAACAAAGCAAGGCCATTAGAGTAACCTTGCCTTGTACCTTGACACTAGCACGCCACTTTTTAAACACTTATTTTGATGCTTTGGCACTAACTTTAAACATCATTTTTGTGCTTGTAAAATTGTAGTATGATAGCATTAACTTCTGATACTTCATTCGGCATGGCAGGAAATCTGCAAGCAGAGAACAATAACCTGGGAAGACCAAGTGCACTGAAGAGGTCAAATGCAAAGTATATCTTTTTGAACCTGTGTCTCTCCAATTTTTATTTATCTTGTTCTTTCTTGCTTCAGGGTTTGGACTACAGCTCCTTTATTTTTCTCTATGCAATGCCGAATATCTAAAAGCCATTTCTGTGTATGCCTGTGGTGTTACGGCCTTCAGTGATGGACTGGTTGTTGCTTGGCACAACAAGTTTCTGAAACATTGGTGTAATCTATATGTGCCCTGTGTTCTTTTGTTGTATAGAAGTTTTTTCCTTTTTTCCTTATTTGTACAATTTGTGGTACCCTAATGGTACTCATTAACATTTTTTAACTTACCCTCTATTTTCACTTTTTGTGCTCTGTTTTTTGGATGCGCAATGCCCGGTTGCGGGCCTGCCACTTCTTGATTGCACACACATCGAACGTCAATCTTGCCTTACTCGGATGGAGTCCTCCGGTCCATCAGGTACCCTATACCCGCCTTAATCCCTTTCTCGTGAATCTTGTAAATTTAAGCTGTTGACCATCGAAATGTGGTATTCTAAATAGATTCTTACTCAGTGCCTTCAGTTTCTGGTTGGAGTCGGTCGATAAGTTGCCTGACAACCCAAACAGGGTTGTATTTGAGAGCATATAACAATGTTCATATTACAATTTTTTTGTGGCTCTCTAGGATGTTGTTAATGTGATGATTCCCCATTTAGGTACGAGGTTCCTTTAGGACAAGAGGTTACCCTCCTAACCGGGTAGAGCTTCTTTATAGTTCACTAGTTGCACAGATGATAAAGAGATTTTTGATGATATATTCTGTGTTTGGAAACTAATTCGGTGTGAGATTTGCATGAATGTTGCCATTTGGTACGTTCCTAGTATTTTGGTTCTAATGATGGTACAATCTAGTTTTTTTAAGCTTTTATTGACTATTGAATTTGTCTGAGACAAGCAATTGATTACTTCATGATTTTTTTACTGCAGGTTTTTAAGAAGCTACTGGCATAATGCCTGTGTAAACTTAATGGATGTGTTAACAAGTCGGGTCTGGGTGCTATGCAAATGAAGGTGTGTTGCATTGCTGCAAACTACAAATGACATCCAGAGCCCTCAATGATGCAGATTTCAGTTCATGAGAAGCAAACACTTGGATGTCTGCTTGATCATTGCAGTTCTTCAAAAACAAATGGATGTGCGTGCATCATCTTCGTAACTGTGATAACGAACGAAATGGTACTATTTGTAATTAACATCATGTACTATTGTAAAATATTACGAGAACATTGACTGTCACAACCGATTTACACTTCTAGTAAGATTGTTGTCAAATAATATTTTCTCAAAAAACAAAAATATGAGGATCCCGTATGGTGAAAATCTGTGTTTTCAATAAATTTATTTGTATAAAGATTGTCGTGCTAGATATGTTTGTAATTACCAAGTTTAAACAATATAAAATAAATTCTACCTTTCAAAAATAAGGAAACAATACACTTTCAACCCATGTTTCTCAGACATTCACCCGTCCAAAAAGACAACTGCCCGGGTAAGAGAAAACCAACCACGAGATGAAGAAAAAGAGAAAAAAAATTGGCCAGAGAAAAAGAGAAAAAAAAATCGGGCATAGGAAAAAAGAAAAAAAATCAGCTGCAAGCTTAGGCCACGTGAAGAAAAACGGAAAAGCTCCGGGTGGGAGGGAAACATCGGGCGGGTGCGGGGAAACATCGGGCGGGCGTGGGGGTTCGGGTACTGATTAATATTCAGTACCCAGGGTACTATTTAGCGCAGTCCTATATATATATATATATAAACTATATATATATATATATATATATATATATATATATATATATATAAACAAACTATGCTTATACGAGTTAGAATAGCTCGTATCTAAACCGACATGGAGTCCGATTCTAAGATTATTGGACTCCATTGTAAGACACAGACACATCTTCTATATACCTATAATATAAATAATATAACATTAAAAGGCAAAATTCCAGCCTCAATTTTTTTTGTTATCAAATTTTTTTTTTGGCTCCGTGTGCCCTGTTTGTGTCATGTTCCGTTTTGTTTTTTGGTTGGCCATCGTTGGCTCTGTATCCATGAGACAAATATCCCTTCTCCATCGGCGGATAAGGGAAAAGAGAGACGCGTGAGGAGAAAAAGGAGAGGAAAATAAGAAGAAAAAAGAAAAAGGGAATAAAGAATTAAGAAAAGAGAAAAAAGAAAAAGAAAAAAAAATCATCCATTCCTACTTCGCTTCGGAATCCCGGCTTCTATTTTTCTCCCTTCCTCGTATGGAACTTCCGTTTCTATTTTTCTCCTTTTTTCACGTGGCGTGAATTTCTGCTTTCCGTTTTTTCTTCTTTGTTTTTTTCCGTTTTATCTGTCCACTTTTTTCCATTCTGTCCATTCACTATTGTTCTTCTTTTTTCGCTTCTTTCTATCTGTACATTTTTGTTTTCTGTTTTTTCTCCTCTACACACCGATGGTTTCTTCGTAAAGTTAAAAACACATAATACATATAACATTATGTCCCTTTGGACTATTAATCTTTCTTTAGAAAACAAAGATTTTCGACATCAAATCCTTGATATAGGCCATATAGTAGATTTGAAAAAACAAGATTATTCTTTTATGGATCACCGAAGTTTCAACTAATCAAACCATAAACCAAAAGCTTGAGCACTTTATTGTCTAATCCCATCTAAATGTGTATCTTTATAATTCCATCTAGGAAGGGTTGGCATGTGTAAAATCGAGAGAGATCTCCTGTCACAATTTTCTAGATAGAGACTAATTTTTGAAACGTTAGCAACTAACTTCTTGCCTATTTTAATCAGATACTAGAATTACAGATTCGATAATGCTCTCTTCAGGGCGCCTAGATGGATAGACGTGGATTCCCTACTCACGTCCGTGCCGTCCGTGCCCCTTCCGCCCAATATGCGTGCTCCCCCGATCTCCCCTCATGTCTTCTCCATCTAAAAAAATAGAATGTCGATTCCCCGTCTCGGTGTTGCTGCTCGTGCTCTCCCCGATCTTGCTCTCCTCCCTGCTCCTGCACCTCTCCCTCCTCCGCCTCGGCTCCGCGCCATCGCCGCCTCCCACTCTCGCCATCCCTCCTCCTTCCCTGCTGCCGATGGAGGAAAAGCAACATTAGCAGCAGACTCCCGAGGTTGCACGCCCGCCACCTCCCCTTCTCCAGCACACCGCGGGGACTGTGCCCGCTCGTCTTGTCATCGGGAGCGGCGCAGCCGCTCTTTAGGGGCCACGCCCAGCTGCCCGCCCATTGGCATCCGCCCGCGTGTCTCCGCGGCATCGAGCTTCGAGCTAGCGTTGAGCTCTGTGTTAATGAGCCTCGATTCGTCCAAGCAACGAGTAGATGTTGCACTTAAAAGCGCGCATGTTGTAAGTATTTGTTTCAAGTGTTTCAGAGGTATGTTACAAGTGTTTCATATGGATGTTTGCAATGGCTATACATATATGTTGCAAGCGTCTGTTCTAAATGTTTCATCTGTTTTTTCAGACGTATGTTTGCAAGTGTGTTTATCTAGATGTTGCATATGTTTCACACATATATTACATGTGTTTTATCTGGATGTTGCATATATTTTAAAATAGTTTTCCAAGCGTTTTCAGGTATTTTTACAAGTATTTCAAACGTATGTTGCAAGTGTTTCAATTGTTTCGAACTTATGTTGCAAAGGTTTCATTTGGACGTTTGAAAAGTATATCGGGTGTTGCATATCCCTCCTCGCCTTTTAGCTGCCTTGCCTAGGTGTCTCCTCTTCTCAATGTTGGTGATGTTCGGGCGGTGTGAGCTCGTGTGGGGGGTGGGGGCGTGGGTGGGGCAAGTCGCCCGAGTGGGCGGGGCGTGCGGCATAGAGCAGGCGTAGGGAGCTATGTCAGGATGCGGGCCTAATGTTGGACGTCCGAGCGCTAGCCTGACCATTACAAATTCTTTTGGTCCTCAATAGATTTGGAAACTCAATATTTAGTTGTACTAGCACGTGGAGAGTTTGAAAAGTAAAGTTTGATATATTTACCTCAATATTTTTGTTCTCTGCAACAAGAGAAAACAAATAAATGGTTTTATTTTAATTGAATATATGGTTAATAGAATATTATCATATAATTGCTAACATTAACTTATATTATGAATGTCCTAGTCATCATAAATAGCATAAATTATAGATTTTAATTTTATAGAATATGTAAAACATAAATAGACACTTGCTATTTTTGTCGTGATTTTTCATTATGTTTGATAGTTTTTTTTTCTCTCGTTGCAACATACGGGCATATCTGCTAGTAATAATAGTAGATGATTGAGCAGTCCGCTCATGCAGAGTAGGACAAAGGCTATTGATTTGTTTCAAAATAGACCAACAATATAAGATGGTTGTTTTTTTTTTAACTCAGAGATGGTTGATGTGCCAAAGTTAGACAAAGGTAAATCTAAAATATTTTAATTTAATACATATAAATAAAGTGTATATAAGTATTCTAATACATATAAATATTTATCAATAAGTAAATCTAAAAATACAAAAATGTCATAAATATCTAAAACATTAAAGTACTTGATTAAGTCCATTTTTGGCCCTTAACTCTTGTCTTTGCCTAACTTTAGCACCTCAACTATCAAAACCATTTTATTTTAACCCCCCGAGTTAGTTTTGAGTGGTTTCCGGATGGCTCTAAAGTCTAAACTAAACAATTTTGATAGTTGAGGTGTCAAAACGGTTTTGTAGTTGGGAGTTAAACTTAGATGCAGACAAGAGTTAAGGGACAAAAATGAACTTAAATATTGGAGACATAGCTGTGCCCGGTGCCTGTATCTGTGCCTGTAATTACAAGCACCGAAGCACGATAATATCGATCTAGCTGTGCCACCTCGTTATACCTATCCATATGACTCTACCCATCCAGATAAATCTATGCAACATAGGGTACGTGGGCGGATTTGATGGTTCTAGCTCCAGTAACCCTCCCCCAGATTATTTCAACCAGGGAAAAAAAATCCTCTCTCACATGTAAATAAAAAAGGAAAAATAGTCCTGATCGTTGTATATCACAATCATTTCAACTGTACAAAACTTGGTACATTCACAGGTTGCAAAAGTTGCTAGTGAAAGATGCAGTCGGAGAGAGACATCAGTGTCGTCGTGGGCTCGTGGCACGCCGGTCGGCCGACATGTTATATGTATCAGAGACGCCACTCATTTCTAGTGTGCGATTCATCGTGTGTCCATGTGCACCTTTCCAGTTCGCAGATTGTATTTCTGCATGACCTGTCGATCTGTGTATAGAACCAATAAGTGCTCGATCAGTCCCTGGCACGACTCGATGCAAGGCCATTAGACTACCCGCACTCATGAGCTCTATATTCATCCTCTATACGTCATAGTCAGTAAGATTCTCTCCTCTATACTTAATTCTCCCACACCTATCCATCCTCTATCCACTCTCTATCCACTATAGGACCCACTTGTCACTTTATCTAAATATATTCATGTGTGATCTAGTTTTGAAGGATGTATTGAGACAAATTTAATGGTGCAATCGAAATTTAATTTGGATTTTTGGTTTGTGAGTTATAGCATTTTTTTCCTTTGTTTAGCTAGTGGGCCCCGCCACTATAGAGTATAGAGTAAGCACTGTATCACTGGAAATATAGAGTGAGAGAAATAATAGAATATCATTTTAGAGTACCCAATATAATAATTTTTTACTCTATATTCATACTCTAAAGCTTTAGAGTATCACTTTAAAGTATTCGCTGCGGGTAGGACTCCAGGCCTGCATCCATCGACCGGGCCACCGCGGTACCAATAATGGAGATGGCGATGGAGATGCATCATGCAGGCAGCCGCATTATTGATGCCCTCGATCGATCGGATCGGATCCCTAACCTACCATCATGCGCTGCTTTAATCTGGATCGTCGGTGCCTAATTAATTAAAGGCATTCAGTCACCATGCACAAATCATATATGCATGTTTAAGTTTAACTTGGATCTTTACCCAAACTTTTACAAAAGTTGAAGGGTTGCCTTTTGTGATTGAATACCGGCTTAACTAGTTTGTCGTGCTTAGTTTTGGGGGTCAAATAGAACAACAAAAATGCTACCAACAGGATGTCCGACGCCAGACTCCCTCTGGACGTGTGGCGTAACGTGCATCACAACTTTACCTAACTGTCGCACACGTCGCTCGCCTAATAAATAAATAAATAACAAAATCAACTCCTGGCCGCCTCGCCTCGCTCTCCTTTGCTCTGGATGTGTCGCCTACCCAACGAGCTCCGCGCTCTCTCTCTCTCACTTGCCCACCCCGGGCTCGCCCTTCCCTACCCTAGCGGCTCCTTCCCCCACCCCGGTGGCGCCCCTCCCCCCACCCTGGCGTCCTCACCCACCGGGAGCCCCTAATGCCACAAATGTGGTGGCCCTCTCCCCCCACCTCGGCGAGATCCGTGGAGGTGGCGCGGCGGTGCTGCAGGAGAGTGGGCGGCTCCCCCACCCCGGCGCGGGCCCTCTCTCACCCTGGCGGCAATGGCGCTCCTCTCCCCTGGTGGCGGTGGTGCTCTCGTGCAGTCGCTCGCCGCCGTCTTCGACCCGACGACTAGAATCGATCGGACTAGCCTTCCCCTACCTTATGTTGCATATGTATGTTTTAAGTGTTTCATACGTTTCAGATATATGTTGCAATTGTTTCATATGGATATTGTAAAGTAGATCGGAAGATGTTGCACATGTTGCAATTGTTTCAGAGGCATGTTGCAAGCGTTTATTCAAAAATATTTCATCTATTTTCAGACGTATGTTGCAATCGTTTTAATCTGGATATTGCATATGTTTTCACACATATGTTACAACAATATGTTTCAAAATGTTTCATCTGTTTCAGTCTTTTGTTGCAGCAAGTGTTTTTATATTGCAAGTTGCAAGTGTTCTATCCGGATGTTGCATATGTTTTTACACATATGTTGTAGTGTATGTTCCAGATGTTTTATTTGTTTCAGACGTATGTTGCATTTAAGTGTTTCATGTTGCACGTGTTTCATCCTGTTCGGAGAGTCAGAGGGGGTGCTGCCAAGCAGGCAGACGGTCCTCACCTGTGGTCAGGCGGTGCGGGAGACATCCGGGCGACACGGGCCCCACGTGGGCACACATAACGAGCCAACGTGGGAACTATTATATATTTGATATTCCTGAGAAACACAACTACTTCTCATCTAACGGAACCGATGCCATTACAATTTCCTCGAGTCTAAAATATGTCACTTTGTATGTCCATTGTGTTTTTGGGCCTAAGTGCAGGCGTACAAACAAATATGTATTTAGTACGGACAAAAATACGCTTCCTACTCCTTTCCCTCCCACTTGTTGACATACGGGGCCTACTCATCAGTTATCCACACATTCCTTCTCTTCCTGGCATTTTCTCCATCTCCGTCCACACCACCTGCTCCATGGCGGTGTCCTGGCCATCAATAAGCATGTGCCTGTGCGAAGGAGGGTTGTTGCGGCTGCACGCATGTGCTCGTGCCACACCGTTGTGCCGGGTGAGTGCGACTGACCCCGCGTCCAGCTCCAAGAAGCTGCACGCTTCCCTAGCACCGTCCTATGCTAAGTCCCTCCACTCAAAGCTCCACCCTAATGCCTCCATCCTTGCCACACACTTCGCTCCCTCCCCTTTGCCTCCGCTTCCAAATCCAAGGCCGCCACCTAGTCCCTCGCAAACCACGACCCCTTCGTGGACCCTACATCCTTGCATATCGTGGTAGCCGACGCTAGAGATAGGAAGAGAGAGATTGTGTGGAGGACTGACAAGTGGGGTCTTTATATTAGCTAGTAGTAACCCTAGGCACGAAATACCGAGAACCGAGTACTGAACCGAATTTACCGAGAACCGAATCGAATTTACCGAAACTGAAAAATTCGGTTCCCTGTTTGGTTCCGAGTTCCCAGAAACCGAATTTACCGAGGTAAATACCAAAACCGAACTGAATTTACCGAACTTACCAAATTTACCAAATTTACCTGAAATGTGATGAGTTTGAGTGTTGTTATATTATTGATTGTATTATTGTAGACTACTATATTATGTATTTTTGGTACTCACACTTATAGTCTTGTGGACTTTTATATATATATGTATTTTGCACTATTATTCTCTATGAAATTCTGTCAAAATTAGCTTTTGAACCTGCTATTACATGTTGAAAGCTCTATGTTTGGTGTTGGTAATTAGTGACAATGCCTAAGTACTAATCCTATGCCTAAGTTGTATGTAGCATATGAGGATTAGTACATTCCAAGGTTGGTGGCAAGATGGACATGGTGATCATGATGGCCACACTTGGATTTGGACGCAACCCTACGTGGTCAAGGCAAAGGTATATGCTTAAGGGTTGTGTTTTAGTAACCAAGACACCTAGTGGGTGTGGTTACATTATAGGATAGATAGCCGTACTATAAAGAGGGGAATGACGTGGCTATTGAACTCCTAAGTGCCTCTAGGTGTGCATTTCATAATCATATGTATTTGGATAGAACTAATAACGCCTCGATAAATGATTGTGAAAATGCTAACACACTCACACATGACGTGATCACTTGGTGGTGTTAGCACATTTACGAAGGCGGTGGAGTTTGAGCGGTAGAGAGGGTTTGGGGTCCTCTCTCCCTCCCGCCGAGCTTGCGAGGCGGGATTCAGGCGTTTTCGAGGAGTTGAAACGACTATTTTCCACTACGCCGGAAGTCGGAAAAGAAACGGAGGCGAACGGAGGTCACAGAGGTGACCGGACGCTGGACCAGACGCGGTCTCTGTTTGACCGGACACGTCCGGTCAGCGTTCAGCGTCTTCGCGTGTTTCGGTTTGTTGATCGGACGCAGTGGCGCGTCCGGTCACAGTCGACCGGACGCGTCCGGTCGATCAGGGAGCTTACTGGACTCCAACCGGACGCTAGCACTGTGGCGTCCGGTCGCTGTTTCGTTGTGCGCAGCTCAGGCTTGACCAGCGCGTCCGGTCCATCACGGGACCAGCGCGTCTGGTCGAGCTTCGCGCGTCCGATCGTTGCGTGCAGCGCGTCCGGTCGGTGTTCGCGAAAGTAGCCGTTGTGCGATCGGCGCGTCCGGTCAGTTTGACCAGCACGTCCGGTCAGCGCGACTTCGGCTGTTTCAAGTGCGTAACGGCTATATTCGAAGGGGTACGTCTATAAATACTCGTTGGCCGGCTCAAGGCTCCATCTCTTGGACATTTGACATACTTGTGAGCACTTTGAGCTAAGCAACTCCCCTCCCACTCATCTCTCTTGCTTCTTTGCATATTCGAAGTGAGATTGAGTGATCCAAGTGCATTTGCATTGTGAGATTGCATCTAGTTGGCACTTGGTGGTTGATTTGCTGCGGGATTCTTGTTTCTCTTGGTGGTTGCCGCCACCTAGACGGCTTGGAGCAGCTTGGAGGCGTTGGCAAGAGTTGGTGATTATTCTTGGCCACCTCCGGTGATTGTGAGGGGTTTGTGCCTACCTCGGCGAAGCACCAAAGGCAACATTAGTAAATTGCTCGTGTCATTGCAACCTTTTGCCATTTGGTAGGTTCTTGTGGCGCCTTTTGAGAGGCTCGGTGTGAGACCGATTAGCCACCGAACCACGTGGTGAAGAGGAACACAACGGGGACTAGCGTGCCGGCAAGCACGTGAACCTCGGGATAAATCTTCGTGTCATCACTTTCATTTTGTGATTGATTGATCCCGGTGTTTGGTTGTCTTGGTATTCATTGTTGATCATATTGGTTGGCTCAATACTTCACCCCTCGGTGAAACTCTCCTAACTCAACTCCGCATTACTTTCTTAGTATCTTTGCTAGCTAGTTAGCTTTGCTAGAGTAGCTCTTTGTGTAGCTTGCTAGTTGTAGTTATAGTTACCTTCTCGGTTTGACTTGTGCGGTTGAGTGCCATTATACTAGAATTGTGAATTGGATAGGTGGCTTGCAAACACCCCGTAGGCTAAGCAAAACTCGCATCTCGCTATTTGTTGTATTGATAAACTTGTTTAGCTTGTCTTTGTAGAAAATTTTAAAAGGCTATTCACCCCCCTCTAGCCATCAAGACCTTTCACATGTATCTGTGATCAATTCGGTACTGTTCGGTAAATACCGAAACCGAACCGAATTTACCGATACCGAATTTCCTCGGTACCGAGTTTTTTTAGGAACCGATAGGTACCAGTTTCCTGAGGAACCGAATTTGCATAGGTACCGAAGAACAGAATCGAACACCCAGGGTGAGCTAGTAGGAGGTAGAGGGATATATGAGGGGCATTTTCGTACATACAAAAAATATAGAGTTGTTTTGTATGCTTGCACATAGGTCCGAAGACTCTATGGACGTACAAAGTGGCGTATTTTAGACTCTACGAGAATTGTAGTGGCATTATCTCTCCTAGGTGAAGCAGTGGTGTTTCTTAAAAACATCAAATTTACAATTAATGACCTGTGCTAATTAACCCTAGTTTCTGTGTGCTACTGTACTATATGCTTTCTTACCGCCTAGGCCTTTCCCACGCTGAATTTAAAACTACACGCCATTTTCTCCAACGAATTAATGAAGAGATACCTGCTTCCAATTTTCTAGGAAAAATAAGAAATCTTTATTTTTAATGACGTTTTTTTGGTATTCTCTAACTCAGTTTCTTTTTTGTTTTTTCTTTTTAATGAAGAATTTGGTTCGTCATAGGCATTTCGCCAATGTGTATATCTTCCATGTACATCATCACCACTTCACCAGCTTACAACGAGAAAAAGAAAAGGGGAAGAACAAATTAAAGTGAGCTGAAATATTGGGCACGCTCTCGTTATCAAGATAGCCTAAATAATGGTACACTATCCTTTTAACTGTTGAATGGTTAATTAGTTGGAGAAATCTGCCCCACACGCATTGCCAAATTGGTGTTTCCTTTATGCGCAAAGGAGTGGAGATATTTTTTCTGAATGTGTGGTTGAAACCAATGGACGGATATGCATGTTGCCCACTTTGTCAAACTCACCTTTTGTTTTTGTTACAGATAACATATTAAACTTTGAAACGTACTACAATAGATTTATTTGTCATATATTCCTTGTCACAATAAGCTAGCTGCTAGTTGCTCATCAGATGCTTGTGCATTTCAGCATTTCGTTTTCACGAGGGAACAGTCTACCTGTGGCATTCTCGCAAAAAAGAAGTCTATCTGTGGCATAATAATGACAACATAGCGCGCAACCACAATAAGAATATTTTTATCCTATATAAAAGAAAAACCATACATGAATAATAGCTGAATCAAATGTGTAGTTTACTAATTAAAAAAATATATACGAACATTCCATCGCCAAAGGAAATAAATTAAACTTCCTGTATATTTTAGTATATTAGTATATGCTTCATGAAGAATTTATTCATCTTTGATATGAATGGGACAAAGTTGGTTGAATGTTAGTTTCTCTCTCCATCAATCGAATATGCAGGACCCCAAATCAAAGAGGAATAAATATCTTTGGTTCAGGGTCGCTATCGTCATTCCGTGTGATATGCGAGGGAAGCTCTATGTAGCTAGCCTTTTGGGTTTTTTTTTTTCCACAACCGGCCGACACCTTCTTCTCGTGATCCAAATGCATCACATCGTGATCCTGCCTTTGCTCAATGCCAAAGGAGGAAAAGATATGATCACAAACGCACAACACAGAGGTTGCTTAAACCACAAACAATGAATATAATCGGCTGTGCTTGTTGCGGCAAAGCACTGAAGCACAACTTAACAGGGTCACTCGTGTACTTATGCACGGCTAGCTGTTGATCATCGCATATTCACATGCATGCATGTTGATCATGCTGTCATGAGAGCTAGCAAGCTTCTTTGTAGAAGAATTGGGCTAGCTATCTAGCTCCTTCGGTTTGCTTTTAAGTTTGTGGGGGGAACGAGTAGCCAATTGCCTTGATTGCTGCAGACATATACCATGAACAACTAATGTGCAATCTGTGAAGTGCATAGACAACCATAGAAGATATATATGCAACTTCATTTCATTTTGAAGGCTCCTATTTGAATATTTGTTTCATGATTGGACTTTGAAAAATTACACCTTAATTATTATATACTACCTCTATCCCTAAAAAGACACAATTATGAGTTACGTGCCAATTAAAGTGATTCACGTTTGACCAAGTTTCTAAGTAAATAATATTCATATTTATGGCTCCAAATCAATTTATTATAAAAATAATTTTATAATTAATCAAATAATATTTATTTTATATTATAAATATTTATACTTTTTATCTATAATTGGTCGAACTTAATATACTAAAACATGATACTGTTTCAGAATTGCATTCTTTTGAGGACGGAGGGAGTATATACTAACCAATAATTTGTAGGTTCATCGAAACAGGCAAAAGGATTTATCGCTACTAGTTGGAAGTAGTTATAATAAGCTATTATTATGTTAGTGGGTGGTGTGAAAGAGGAAAGGGTGAGGAGGAGCCGATATGTGGGCCTCACATGTTAAACATATATCAACGCTGAATCCGACTGTCATGTAGGATAGCAGGTTGAGCGGATGCTCGTTTGGATCAGTTTCTCTTATTACGTTGTCATACTTCTCATATCTTGCGAAAAAACCCATAAGAGTTTGGAAACCTAAATAATGCCAGGTGACAAGTTTAAAGAGCACCCTTGAACTTTACTCTTCTATAAATAAAAAAGCAGTAATATGGGCATCATGTCATAATCGAGGCGCGCCGACACTGTACCTTCTTTTTTTTTATTTGTTGCTTCCATGTATTTTTTTTACTTTTTTGATACAAATTAAAGCTGGAATTTTTGTGTCCTTTGGTTCGATATGTAGATCGATCATGTTATTTTAACTTACCAATTCCCCACTCTTCTCAATACTCCACAATTATTCATGAATCATGAACTCGGTATGTAGTATATTTAATGGAGTCATGATTCATGAACTGCGTAGTATACAACAATCATTCATTCTTTCATTTGACTAGTAGCTGGCTTCGTGTTACCAATGCGTTGAAAATGGTGCTCATGGAATATTCTAGAGGATTATCCGTCTGCCGACACTGTACCTCAGCCTCTGATTGCTTCAGTTAGAACCAGCCAATCGCCGGCCGGTTCACGAGGTCGGTGGGCCATGCCGCCCACTACAACCGTGGGGCCCACTGCCCCCTGCCCCCTGCCCTATGGTACCCGGTCCGGTGGACAGTGCACGTAGACGCGTGGTGCATATCAGATTCATTCACATTTTCTTCTCTATTCGTTCTCTCATTAACGCCCTCGTCACCATCGTTGATCAAGACATTCACCGGTAAGAAACTAAGAAACAAATTTGATATTGATGGACATATCATATTATTATAAAACCACCTGGAAAAGATATTGAATGGGTAAAGTCAGCCTCTATCATTTTTTATTAATAATATAGAGGCCTCTTATATTTGAGGTAGCCGAAAACCTTGTTTATTTGCCTCTAAAAATATATACTCCCTTCATCTCAAATTATAAGTCATTTTAGCTTTCTTAGAGAGTTAAAATATCTTAAGTTTGACCAAATTTATATAATAAAATAATAACATTTATGATATAATAGTATCATTAGATTCTTTATTAATTATATTTTTGTAATATACTTATTTGATGTCATAAATCATTGTAATTCTTTATATTTTTTGTTAAACTTTAATACATTTGACTCTAAAAAATATTAGAATGACTTATAATTTGGAACGGAGGTTGTACTTGGCAACGTCGTCCTCTCTTGAGTTCATCGCGGGTCAATGCAAGGTACATTCGACCATATCCTTCACCCTCCGGTGTCATTCACCTTCGATATTGGACCTCGCCAGAGATACTTCTTCTTTACACGTGTCATGGTCTCACCACAACCTCTGTTCCGTGTAGCGAAGAGGCCCTTGGGTTCCACTGTAATCAGCGCCAATCTTCTCATAACTAAGATATCCAAATAAGCCCCTTAGCAAAATAAAAAGTATTGGTTACTACTATGATGAAAACGGTACCATCAATCACCTGAATTATGCTGTCCACGAGTCATTTTTATTCGTTTGATTACTGTTTTGCCTTGTCTTTAGTACAATGGTTAGTTCTTGCAATCTAGTGCAATAATCAATAGGCAACCGGTAGGGGAAAGTGACGTATCGAGAATTGATTTGCTATCATCTTAATTTTATATTTAGGTAATTGTACATGGATTATGTTTTGAATGTAATTATGTAGGAATGTATAATGATTAATAAACATTCACTGTACCCCCTCTAGTAGAGTGCATAGGTTAAAATTGTCGTCCACATTATGCATTTCAAACCAGAACCATGCACCCAGGAGCGGATCCAATGTGGGGACTCAAGCCCCCCTATGCGTTGTAACTCTATGTACAATCATATAAATCATTAGTTTTTGAGACCACATTTCACTGTCGCACTATATGCTACTACTATTTTGTATTGTTCGGTGCCCTCCGCGGTCCCCCCCCTCCCCGAGGTTGCGCCGCCGCCACCGGTACCCACGGTGCCGCCGGTGCCAGGAAACCGCCGCTCCGCCCTCGTCCGCTCTGATTCGCGACGCGGTCACCTATCCTAGCGCAGCATGCTCCACCCCTCCCTCTTCATGGCTCAGGTACCCTGACGCTGTGCCGCGCTACCACGGGAGCCCCAACGCGGGCAAACCCTAGTTACCTATATTACCGAGACCGTCTTCCATGTATATGTTATCTAGCAATAATAAAACATTCTCTTAACTATTGACGGACTATGAAAGGGGAAGTCCTAAAATAGAACAAGGAGAGATTCGTGCTGCCTAGCGCCGCCATCCGCATGTAGCACGCCGCTCCATAGCCCTCTAGTAGAGGGCAAAGGTTGAAATTGTCATTCACATTATGTGTATGGAATCAGAACTATGCACCCAGGGGTAGATCCAACGTGGGGGCGGCTATGAGGGCTCAAGCCCCCACTCACTAGAGCTCTATGTACAATTATATTACTAAGACCGACGCCTTTCGCGTATATGTTGATCTAGCAATAACAAAACAGTCCTCTTAATTATTGACGGACTATGAAAGACGACCTACAATACAGACCTAAAATAAAAATAGAGGAAGAAGTGCGGTCTTGTCCACAGCCCGGTGCCGCCATCCATGTGCAGCACGCCGCTCCATTACCCTAAGTGCAAAGGTTAAAATTGCCATCCACATTATGCATATGTAACTAGAACCATGCACCCATAGCCCCCCACCTCTATGCGCCGGAGCTGCATAGAGTTAACAGGCGCGGGAGTTGCATAGAGTTAACAGAGAGGGAGGAGAGAGGGGAAGATAGAGGAAAAGCAGTGGTGGATTTATGATTTAATGGAAGAGAGGGTTGAAGTCATCTTCAACCTTCAGAGCTCCTCCTTTCTCTCTTTCATTTCTAAAAAATTTAGGAGGGGCACCATTATTGTGGAGATGGTAGGAGGGGCTTGAGCCCCACCCACCTCACCGGTAGATCCACCCCTAAGGAAAGAGGGAGGAGAAAGAAGAGGAGAAATGAACCCTACCTATGATCCATCTATGTGTCCTCTACTGTATGCACCTTGCCAGAGGACGTACATACGCGTTAACGCCGTCCTATTCTCTTGAGCTTATTAGCCAGAATCAGCAAGCCATTTAACAGTGTTTTTCTCTCATAACAAATCAGCAGCAGCTGTAGAAATGATCAGCCGAACAAGGCCTATGCAGGACTTGACTCAGACCAATGTACTCAGAGTATATATGAATCATTAGTCAAAATACTGCTATAAATCCGTGTATATATACAAGTGTCTTGTGCATACCTTATGACACATGTACGTATTTCCGCATCACAATAATGACCGTCATCTCCACCGTCCATGCCACCACAGTCCACAGGCCGCCTGGCTCCATCCGGCTATATAAGACGAGCAAGTGCCAAGGCGACAAGCAAGCACAAGCAAAGCAACTAACCAACCCATCGATCCAATTGTCACTCGCTCAGTCGCTCGATCTCCCTCCAACAAGGTCATCTCTCTCTTCTCGTCACCTCATTACCCATGGCGGAGGAGAAGCACCACCACCACCTGTTCCACCACAAGAAAGACGAGGAGGAGCAGGTGGAGCAGCCCGCCGGCGGCGGCGGGTACGGCGAGGCCGCCGAGTACACGGAGACCACGGTGACGGAGGTGGTGTCCACTGGCGAGGACGAGTACGACAAGTACAAGAAGGAGGAGAAGGAGCACAAGCACAAGCAGCACCTCGGCGAGGCCGGCGCCATCGCCGCCGGCGCCTTCGCACTCGTACGTCGTCGTGTACCTCGATCTCGTCGTCGTCGTCGTCGTCGTCATCCGGCGATTATTGTTAATTATTATCATATTAATTACCTATACATATGAATTGAACGAACAAACTGATGATCTCGTACATGCATGTAGTACGAGAAGCACGAGGCGAAGAAGGACCCGGAGCACGCGCACCGCCACAAGATCGAGGAGGAGGTCGCGGCGGCGGCGGCCGTGGGATCCGGCGGCTTCGCCTTCCACGAGCACCACGAGAAGAAGAAGGACCACAAGGAGGCCGAGGAGGCCGGCGGCGAGAAGAAGCACCACTTCTTCGGCTGATCCCCTCGTCGTCCCGTCGACGTGCGTGCACGTACGGCCACATGTATGTATGTTGTACACGTATATGTATCTATACACGTACCGACGTACGTATATACAACCTCCCCGTGTGCTACGCGTGCGTGTGAGAGTGAGATCGAGAGACTGAGAGGTGGGCCCACACGCCCGCCGGGTTGTGCATATAAATATATGTACATGTATATGTATTTGCGTGATGAATAAGTGGCTACGTAATCTGTCGTGTATAAGTGTATGCTTGTGATATGACGACTGAAAAATGTGTGTGCAACTCTGATTTGCTTATGTTTATGTTTGTCCAACATTATAGTGCCCATTTTATTTTATTTTATTTTATTTTATTGGATTGGACTAGCTACTAGCCTAATCTTGTGCGCCGGTGGTATATGGATGAAATTACTATTTGAAGTAGGTGTTCAGCATGTACATCGAGATAATCTATCTGTCTTTTTACATGTAGTATTAGTTTTGTTCTAAATCAAATAATTTTATCTAACTATCAATTTTAAAAGGTCATACATTTTCTCAACATGTAAATTATATATTATATTATAAAAGTACTGCAACTAAAGATAGCTGCACTACTAGATCAAGAACACCTTTCTAAGCTGAAAAAAATAAAAACACGGTTCTAAAATCGGTACAAACATTACATACTCTCACAAGTTAAAAAAGGGACTACATACTCACATTTTATCATTATCTAAAAAAGTCATATTCACATTTAATTCTACATTTCGATATAGGGAGTATAATAGAAAACGGAAGGCCGAGAGATAATGATATTTAATTTGAATTTTCAAGTGCAAGATACTTGGCATAGTCTAAGCTAGGATAAATAACGACGGCGACAGGCCGACAGCTCCTTTCGCCCTCCACATCATCAAATTATATGCGACGAGTAATATGATTTCTCCTATCATAAATACATCATGGCCATCTACATGTGAACTAGGTCAAAATTTTCAAGCTTCGATGACTATTAGCTGTCAAATTCTATATTTTTATATATATTCACAAACAATTATTATGAAGAAGGCTTGTGGTTTAGTTAGTTTTCTTATTGTAAAACCTGGCCACCTAAGATCAAGTTCTTGACTTTTTTTATGAGATTATTATTCTACTTTAATAAGAAAAGCCATAAAGTGGTTAAAGTGCATGGTTGCTTGCATTTTTCTAGATTTAGGTGTTTATGAGCGTCTACGCAGGTGCTCATAAGGGGTAAGTTTATATGCATGCACTTATAGTGGTGAGTGCGCCTACATATTTATGAGCATCATACTATATACTACGTAATTAGTAAGCCCTGTTCATTTGGCTGAAAAGCCATGGCTGAAAGTACTGTTTACTAATTTATTGTAAGAGAAAAACACTGTTCGTTGGCTGAAAAAGTACGACTTAGAAGACAAGCAAACAGAGCAAGATGTCAAAAAATGACTTAGCAGATGTTCTTATGTTTTGTGAGAGCTTCAATGCCATCCTTGCATTTTTAATTCAACCATTGTCCGGTTACATATCGAATGAGACAACATTGGAGCCGTGTAAAAAATATGAATGTATGTCGTACCTTTCCTAAAACCAATATAACAGCTTTCGTAGCTCAGTTGGTTAGAGCACCCGTTTAGTAAGCGGGAGGTCTTGAGTTCAACTCTCAACGAAAGCACAATTTTTGTTCTTTTTTGTTTGCCCTTAGTTTTCTTCATTTCATTTTTTTAAATCTAATAACCTTCAAATGATTCTTTTTTGTTTGCCCTTAGTTTTCTTCATTTCATTTTTTAACTCTAATAACCTTCAAATGATTCTTTTTTGTTTGCCCTTAGTTTTCTTCATTTCATTTTTTTTGACTCTAATAACCTTCAAATGATTCTTTTTTGTTTGCCCTTAGTTTTCTTCATTTCATTTTTTTTACTCTAATAACCTTCAAATGATTCTTTTTTGTTTGCCCTTAGTTTTCTTCATTTCATTTTTTTAACTCTAATAACCTTCAAATGATTTATTGTTTTTGTTTGCCCTTAGTTTTCTTCATTTCATTTTTTTAACTCTAATAACCATCAAATGATTTATTGTTTTTCTTTGCCCTTAGTTTTCTTCATTTTTTAAACTCCTAATAACCTTCAAATGACTTATTGTTCCTTTTGTTCGCCCTTAATTTTTTTCTTTTTTACTTTAACCTTGAATGATAGTTTGACCTTAGTTTTCTTTTTTACTTTAACCTAGAAGGCTAGAACGTAACAAAAATGATTTGAACTAAAACTAATTCAGCAAATGTGAAAACAAAGTTACTAACAAACCCGTGCAGACAACGTCTCCGGCTCTTTTTTTTTTATGAAAATCAATATAAACGCAGACTCTAACATACATTCACCCCTATAAACGGAAGTACTCATTATTATGAGCACTTCCGAAGGACTGAACTAGATCGGCAAATCTCGAGAAAAAGGTTGAAGGGAGAAAAGCGTAAGTGATTAGATTTAAGCAAAGGATTTGTTTTCAACTGTCATTAGATTACTAATCAAGCCTAATTTATGAATCAAACATAACTAGATAATTAATTATTCAACTTCATCAAGATAATGAAATAATTTATTCCATTTTTATTTAGTTTCCATTGACAATACATCAGATCACGAAAGTTACAAGAAAAAATACACCCACTGTTACAAAGATAGACATATGACCTAAGGCCAATATATCTCCTCCAAAAGATAAAAAAAATAGGAGTAACAATAATCCCCAACATGCTTACTATGTTGTCAAACTTTTGCGTTTTTTATCTTCTCCAAAAAAAATCAATCTAACCATAAAAAAAAGTGAGAGTGGAACCTACGCTCGAGCCAAATTAAACATACACGAAGAACAACAACTCTAAATGTTGACTGAGGTTTGATCAACGAGCCAAGAAACCAACACCACACCGTCACAAAAAGAGCATTATAAATCCAACAAAGACACTGACTGCATTTGGAGACACTGGATACTGGAACTTGGCAACAGGAAGTCCCCAAGGTGCACCGATGTGGATTTGTTGGTGGTAGCGGTAAAAGTCTCTCTCGTCCCTGTGTGTTTCATCAGCCGTATATAGCAATCGTAATACCATAACTAGTTTATCAAATTCTACGCAAGTAGGCTTAGTAATAAATAAATTCAACCTAAAACGGAACATGCGTTTGGACACGGTGAAGACATTCGTCCGTCCACGTACAGTGTCCCTGCTCCCTGGGCACACCATCCAGGCAGAGCTGGTGCCACCGCGTGGGATGGGAGTCCCTGGGCGTGGATCTCGCTGAAGGAGCCTACTGAACAATTAGCAGCAGCAAATGTGCCCCACGGCAGCTCTTGGGTTGGAAGCCACTATGTTAACACACCTCTCAATTAGTTCACAGAATAGCTTGATTCAGGTACAAATCAGAGTAGAGTACACGACCTCAAGGGGAGGGAGGTCTGGAGCAACCAAAGCAATCTAGACAGAGAGTGGAGAACTAGAACATGGGGAGGATGAGTCGAGACCTGCAGATGGAGGTTCGGGGAGGAAGACGAGTAGTAGAGAGGAAGGAGGAAGATGAACAAAGGGAGAAGGATATTCTATAATTTGTTCCATGCCTCCCTCGGCTTGCTTGGTCCCCTTTTGTAGACAGAGGCCAACGCTTGCTGTTCCTGGGCCCATATGGCAGTGACTGCTGACACACTACTGGGGGTTTGATTCGTCATCAACGTTGATAGGCTGCGACAATGTGATCCTTTCATCTCCCATGATACTCATCTTAGTCATGGATTATACTTAATACATTAATTTAATAAAAAAAATCAAGTGATGATAGACAGTTGCGGGCTTTCTTCCAAGAGGTCCTAGATGACGTAGTTCTCTTCTTACGGCCTTGTTGTGTGGCGCATATGGATACGTTCCAAATCATAAGTGTTTGTGTTTCTCTAAGTATATAATCTTTATTATGCACGTAGATATATACTATGTCTGAGATATATATAACAAAAGCTATGTGACAAGAAAAGCCAAAACGACTTATAATTTCAAACAGAGGAAGTATCTAATTAGGGACTTCACTCCATGGGATACGGGTTGTGAATGACAGACTTTGTGGCATTTAGCGACCTGATAATAAGTGAGTTGCAGAGTAAAGGATGATCGACATGTGAGAGGTAGGCCTCTCATTCCCAAACCTAGATACTTTGCCAATTCATTAACCCCATTCAAATATGGAAGAACAAAAATGTTTACAAGCACGATATTTTGCCAATTGTTAGCCCAGTTCAAACGCTGAAGAATAGATGTCTTTACAAAATAAAAAAGCAAAAGCTTCTGTAGCTCAGTTGGTTAGAGCAAGCGGGAGGTCTTGACTTCAACTCTCAACGAAAATATTTTTATATTGTCTTGTTTCTTTTTTCTTAACAAAAAAAATACATGCTTTGGAAAAGTAGGTCGCAGGTACAATTTCTCCTTTTCATTTTTTTTAAAAACTAAACTTGAATAATACCAATAATTTGAACGACTCAGCTTTGCAAAATTTGTTAAATAAAGCTACCGACCCCTTTCTAGACTCTTTCCCACTTTGAATGAACAGTACATGCTTTGGAACTGGTTGCAGATACAATTTCAGAGATGCTAGCACCTAGACGTCCAAGTCCGGACACCTGCACGTGCTAGCCCATTTCCCGCACCCCGTTTCCTGTGCTTGCTCGTTTCGTCCGGATGTCTTGCACGCCGCCCGACCGCACGAGAGGACCACGCTCGACAACGCCCTAGCAGTTGCAGCAAGATATGGCAAGTGAATCACATTCAACAATGAGCAATATCCGATCTACTTTGCAACATTCAAAATTTACAATATCCGGGCAGGGGATCACGGCGGCACAGGACCTCCGTGTGGGCATCTCGCCGGCGGATTGAGCACAGCCGCGGCAACAGGGGCGGCACACAGCCAGGGGGGGTTGTCCGGTCCATTCGGACGCCCTGCGGAGAGCATTTCCGATACAAGAAATTAAATCTGAACAATACCTGTTGGAAATAGAAGACTTTCTTGATTAGGCTAACCCTAGAAGGTAGCTATATAGTGTAGCATACATGGGCCTCATGGGCCTAGCCACATGGGCCAACACACATACTCCAACACTCCCCCGCAGTCTGAACTACCGACGCAGTGGATTCAGACTGTACACCAGGAAAAGAAAATACACATGAGCCCCCCACAGACTCAACTAGCCACGGGTGATGTTGAGGCTGAAGCGAAAGGCGGCGAAGGTCGTCGATGGGAGGCCCTTGGTGAAGATGTCGGCGAACTGGGACGTCGTAGGTACATGTAGAACGCGCACCTCGCCGACGGCCACCCGGTCACGGACGAAGTGAAGATCAATCTCCACATGCTTGGTCTGCTGGTGCTGTACGGGGTTGGTGGAGAGGTAGACTGCACTGACGTTGTCGCAGTAGACAAGCGTGCTCCGGAGAAGAGGGTTATAGAGCTCCGCCAGGAGCTGTCGGAGCCAAGAAGCCTCGGCCACGCCGTTGGCCACGGCACGGTACTCCGCCTCGGCACTGGAGCGGGAGGCCATCGGCTGCCGCTTGGACGACCAGGACACCAGGTTGCCGCCCAAGAAGACAGCAAAGCCGGAGGTGGAACACCGAGTGTCCGGACAGCCGGCCCAGTCAGCGTCAGTGTAGACAACCATCTCATTGGAGGAGGACTGCCGGTGAAGGAGGAGGCCGTAGTCCACAGTACCCTGTAGGTAGCGGAGGAGCCGCTTGAGGGCAACGAGGTGGGGCTCCTGTGGATCATGCATATGGAGGCACAGCTGCTGAACCGCATACGTGATGTCTGGGCGAGTAAAGGTGAGGTACTGGAGGGCCCCAGCCAGACTCCGGTACGCGGTGGGATCAGACACCGGGTGCCCCTCAGCCTTAGACAGCTTGCCCTGGGTGTCAATTGGAGTGGAGCAGGGGTTGCAGTCTGTCATCCCGGCGCGCTCAAGGATGTCAAGAGTGTACTGCCGCTGGTGAAGGAGAAGTCCAGCAGGGTGAGGCGCAACAGTGACCCCAAGGAAGTGATGTAGCACACCCAAATCCTTCATCGCAAACTCCTGCTGGAGAGAGGTGATAATCCGGCGAAGGAGTAACTCAATGGAGGCGGTGAGGACAATATCATCAACATAGAGTAGTAGATACGCAGTCTCAGCTCCATGGTGGAAGATGAATAGCGACGTATCGGACTTGACCTCCACAAACCCCAGTGAGCGCAGAAAGGCAGCAAAGCGATTGTTCCATGCCCTGGGAGCCTGCTTGAGGCCGTAGAGAGATCTGTTGAGCCTGCAGACCATGTCAGGACGCGAGGAGTCAACAAATCCGGCCGGCTGACTGCAGTAAACTGTCTCAGTGAGTAGACCATGCAGGAAGGCATTCTTGACATCCAGCTGATGCACGGGCCAGGAGCGAGTGAGGGCAAGTGAGAGCACCGTGCGCACTGTAGTCGGCTTCACCACTGGACTGAATGTCTCATCATAATCAACACCAGGCCGCTGAGTGAAGCCCCTGAGAACCCAACGAGCCTTGTACCGCTCGAGAGTGCCGTCAGCCCGGCGCTTATGAGTCCAGATCCACTTGCCGGTGATGACATTGGATCCAGGTGGATGGGGCACCAGATCCCAGGTCCGGTTGGCGAGGAGAGCCGCGTACTCCTCTTCCATCGCATGCCGCCAGTGAGGGTCCAACAAGGCCTCGCGGACGGAAGAGGGTACTGGAGAGACCGGCGAATCCGCGGGCATCGCCGCGAGAGCCGGGGGCGGCAGGGTCCCGGCCGCGTGTCGTGTCACCATAGGGTGAACATGACGCGGGTGGCGGTGAATAAGCGGCGGGTGATACACCGGGGGCGCCACACGAGCAGTGTGGGGCGGCATAGACGGCCCCGGTGTACCCGGCGGAGAGGAGGACAGCTCCGGCGGAGACACCGGCGACGGAGGGACCACCGGCGACGGCGGCGAAGAGGCCGCAGCAGGTCGCCCCCGGCGCTGGTACACGCGAATCGGCCGGGCAAAGCGCGCAGGCGGAGTCGGTGAGGGCGGCCGGGGACTCTCGGTAGGTGGAAGGACAGGGGCCGGCCCGAAAGGGTCCCCATCCGTGCTCGAGCGAGGAGCAGGGTCGAGGGGAGCACCGGTCGACGGCGAGCTGGGGCACGGGGCCGTAGGACCTGCAGGAAACAACGGCAAAGGTGGCTCGACCACCGCATCAGTGGGAAAAGAGGAGGTGAGGTCAAGGGGGAAGGGGAAGGGGTGGTGGTGGTGGAAAAGGGGAAGACAGACTCGTCGAACACCACATGGCGTGAGATGAGGACCCGACGAGAGGTGGGGTCGTAGCAGCGGTACCCCTTGTGGTCCGGGGAGTATCCGAGGAAGACACAAAGAGTGGATCGGGGAGCCAGCTTGTGGGGAGCAGTGGCTGTGGTGTTAGGGTAACACGCACACCTGAAGACGCGAAGGTGGTCATACCTCGGAGGGGTACCGAAAAGAGCGTGGTGTGGCGTCGGAGCCGGGCAAGCAGCGGAAGGAAGGCGATTGAGAAGATAGGTGGAGGTGTGCAGGCTCTCGGCCCAGAAGTGGGCGGGTAGAGAGGCCTGAAGAAGAAGGGTACGCACGATGTCATTGGTAGTGCGAATCATGCGCTCCGCCTTGCTGTTCTGAGAGGAGGTATACGGACAAGACATGCGCAACTGGACACCGCGAGAGAGAAAGAAAGCCCGAGAGGTGGAGTTATCGAACTCACGGCCATTGTCACACTGGACGGCCTTGATGGTGAGGCCGAACTGAGTGGAAACCCAGGCGAAAAAATGATGAAGCGCAGGGAATGTCTCAGACTTGGCACGTAAGGGAAACGTCCACGAATAGTGAGAAAAATCATCAACCACCACCAGATAGTACTTATAGCCAGAAATGCTGAGTACAGGAGACGTCCATAGGTCGCAATGTACAAGATCAAAAATGCGAGCCGCATGTGAAGAAGAACTAGAAAAAGGAAGACGAACATGACGGCCCATTTGGCACGCATGACACAACTGCTCATCATGAGCTCGAGTACAACGAATGTCTGAGCTATGACTAAGCTGCATCAGGGCATCACGTCCAGGGTGGCCGAGGCGCCGGTGCCAAGTAGTAGAAGAGGTGGTGGCGAAGGCAGCTGACAAAAGCGAAGATGGCGAGGCAGACGCCAGGAAGCGGAGAGTGTAAAGGGGGCCCGTGCTATCACATCGGAGCAGAGGACGCCGGGTAGCCAAATCCTTCACAGTAAGACCACAAGAGTCAAACTCCACAGAACACGAATTGTCAGCTGTAAAACGACGAATAGAAAGAAGGTTGTGAACCATAGAGGGAGCAACAAGAACATCGGGAAGACGAAAGGACCCATGAGCACCGGCGGTACCCACAGAGGTAACAGGAAGACAAGAACCATTTGCGACCATAATGGACGAGGGTTGAGAAGAAGAAGGAGAATGGACGGAAGAAAGTATACCAGAGTTGGGGGTGGTGTGGTAGGTGGCACCCGAGTCGGCAATCCACTCAGGTCCGACCGGAGGTGTCAAACCCAAGGTGCTGAACGACCGTGCCAAGGCTGCTTGGTCCCAGCCGGCAGACCCGGGAGGAGTGCCGGGAACAGCAGCCCACGACGGAGGAGCGTAGCCGGAGGTGGGAGGAGCAGTAAACATGGCCACCGGTGGGCACGTCTCACCCCCGGGAGCGTGGTAGGGCCACATGGAAATGCGCCCTGACCACGGGTTGTGGAACAAAGGCCACGGTGCCCCCCGGTGGAGCAGCAGGAGGGGTGGCCCCACCACGGCCTCCCCCACGAGCCCCACCGCTCCCACCACATCGACGACGACCACCACAGCCCCCCCACCTCCGCTGGGCTCGGAGGGAGGAGGACCAAGAAGAGACGACGGTGGTGGAGCAGACGGGCGAGGCATGGTAGTCTGACGCGGCGAGGAAGCAGCCAGAGCAGTCGAGGAGGACGAGGACCCCGGAGTGGTGGCAGACCCCGGTTGGAGGCCCTGAGTGAGCTCCTCCATGACGAGGTCGTCGCGGACCTATAGGAAGGTGGGGAAGGGCCGCTGACGGGTGATCCACGTCCGGAGGTGGGCGTAGCGGTCGCTGAGCCCGCGGAGGACGTTGAGGACGAGGATGCGATCCTCCACGGGCCAGCCCAGGTCGCCGAGAGAGTCCGCCATGGTCTTCATCTTCCGACAGAACTCGCCAACGGCGAGATCCCCCTGGACGAAGGTCCGGAAGTGTAACACCCCGGGTGTTATAGTGCTAATTAATCTGCCATGTCATCATAATGCATCGCAAAGCATCCTTGTTAAGTTAACATTGTTATGCATCAACTAAAACGAGTTTACTTCATTAGGTTGAATGTGTTTCTCTGTGATGTGCTCCGAAATCGAAAACCCTAATTTTGAATACCACCGCAAATACTTAGTCCATGCCCTGCGTAATTTGAAGTGCGCGACTGTGTTGCACACTAGTGTCAAGTGTAGGGTATGAGCTCAAGTACAACATCTAAAATGAAGCTCCAAATTTGAGTTTGAATTGGAGTCCCAAAACTTGTCGCGAGTTTTCCGATTCGAATTCGAATTCAAATCTGGGGAGAACTGTAAAACAATTTCGAAAGTGAATTGGTCAACCAAGAGTGACATTTGGTCAACTATGTCATGTTGGTCCAAATGATGCCCTTGGGTGAGGTTTTGATCACTAAGTAATCACAAATCAAAGTAGAAACAAATTCCAATTTGAAATCCCTCCAAAAACCCTAAATTTCAAAACCCTGTTTTACCCCTTTTGAAATAATTCAAAATCTAAACAAAATTTGGGAAAAAGTTCAAAACCAAGTTTGTAGAACTTTTCAAGGGCTACAACTTTGGTGTTTTGAGTTTTCAAAGTTTAAGTGAAAAATGTGGAGTAATTTTGAAAATAAGCAAATTTCAGTTTTAAATCATTTTTGTCCCCAAACTAAGATTTTAAAATGGAGGCTGATTTTGAAAAAGTTTTGAACAGCAAAGTTGTAGATCTGGTCAATATAAACAACTTTGATGTTTGGAGATTTTGAAGTTTCAATATAAAATCAAAAGTAATTTCTAAATTACCAATCTGAAAAATGTGTCACTTTTTGAATTTAAACTCAAATTTCAAAATCCAAGCAGAATTTGAAAAAGTGTTCAATACCAAATTTGTAGAGCTTGAAATTCTGAAGATTTCATACATTGGAAGATTTTCAAGTTGTTATACAAATTTGAAAGTAATTTGAGAAAAACAGTTTGAATTTCAAAATTTGGGGGGACAGCTACAGTGCACCGGCGAATCACACACCGGCAGCGCGCGGCATGGGCGCCGGCGAGCCGCCGACGTCGCGCTGGCCGCTTCCACGGTCTTCTGGCTTGCCACCGCGACCACAGGAACCGTTTCTCGATCTCCAGCCGCTTCCTTTGCTTCACAGCTCTATAAAAGAACCGACATCACCACTGTCGCCGTCGGTTTCATCATCGCCGCCGCCACCGTCCTTCTTTCTCCGGCCAAATTCGCCCTCCCTGCTCCACCGCAGCCGTCTCCATCTCGCCAATCGCTCCGCCTCATTCTTGCGCATCTAGTGAACCAGCTGAGCTAGCCCAATTCCGCCTGGATCGCCGGGGAGCCGTCGTCTTCTACCTCGGGTCGCCGCCGCTCCAGTTGAGCTCCGCCACCGTCGCCAGCCGCCTCCAGTGCCTCCCCGCTCCAACCGATCACTCCATCGTGATCGTGGTACGCCCCTGATGCTCCCTGACCCCTCGCTTTAACCGCTACCGCTTTGTATCGTCGAGTCGCCGGTCACCGTCCCCGTCGAGCCGCCACCGTCGTCGGTGAGCAGTTGCCAGAGCCTGCGCTAGGGCGTTTAGTAGCAAAACGGGTTCGCCAGGTCGTGTAGAAGATGTTGGTCGGCTCGGTTGGTCGTTTGGGTCACCGGTCGTCGGCCGGCCACCGCGGGGAAGCAAGCGAACGCGCGGGAGAGCGAGAGGAAGGTGATGACATGTGGGACCGTGTTGTCAGTGAGCGCGAGAGAGAGAGCGCGGGCGCGGGCGGAGCTGGCTGGGCTGGGCCGCGGTTGGGCCGGTCGCGTGCGGGCGCGGGCGCGCTAACGGGCCGGACCGAGGAGAAGCGGCCCGAGTTCAGTTTTTGATTTTCGTTTTTGTTTTTCTTTTTCAAATAAATGAATAGTGTTGATTATTTATTTATTTGTTTAAAAATTGTGTAGAGTTCCAAAATTCATGAAAATTTTTGTATAAGCTTCTCAATGTATAAACTATCTAGGAAAAATGTTAAATCATGAATTTGAATACTTTTTGCAGTAGAAATAATTGGTTCCATTAAAGATTAAATGCACCTTCCAGTAATTTTAATAATTAATTTGGTTATCCAAAAATTATGAAATTAATTATGGCACTGTTATAAATCATTGTTAACCCATAGAAAAAGTTTGAGCTTGTTTAGATAAAGTTTGATTAATTCCTAATTATGCCCTAATTACTTAAATAGAAAATAAATGTTAATTTGAGAACTTTAAGTGTTGTGTGCCTTTTGATTGAGTGATGTCCTTAGGTCACTACCCTTTTGTGATCTCTGGCACTTTAATTTCATGATTGAGCTCGTTAGTAACTTGTTAGGTTAAGAGCTGGTATCGTGGAAACTCGTCGCTACTAGTTAGTAGGTTTTCTGTTCACGACTGTACCGTGAAGGGAAGTTGTACCGAATCGTAAACGTGGCATGTTATCATCAAGCATCATGTTTATCATTGAGCATCATGTTAAAGCATGTTATGTATCCGTGTAGTCACCGCTTTCGAAGAAGCCGAAGTCGTCGAGCAGGCCTCCGGAGAAGAGCGATCGTCAGTGGGTTCCGGACCAGACGTTGGAGTCTCCGAGTCTGAGTCAGTCGTCGTGTCCGAGCAAGGCAAGCCCCGGTGCATTTAAACCCTACCTTGAATTTTATAAATGTTTTATTATTCATATTATGGTTTATTGCATTAAGTAATTAGGAGTTGCGTGATAACCTAATTGCTGCATTATCATCCTTGATTATTGCAATACTGCCTTGATACCTGTTTTACAGAAAATGCGTAGTATGCTTCGCTATGCTTAGAAGTTAAGCTTTTAAATGAAATGTTTACATAGCCATGACGGCATTCTGAATGAATAATGAAATATGTGAATGAACTTGTAAGATCGGGCGGGTGGTTTGGCCACTGCTAACGTGCATTGGGAGAGGAGTCCCAATGTATTGTTTCCGCCTTATCAGTTAAGGACCGTACGTTGTTGGCCCTCGTGTCATGGAGTTTTTATTAGTACTAGCCATGTGCCCATGTCGGGTAAGCCTTACTTTGGCTAGTCCATTACGAGAACGTCTAACCTCGCACTGGGAGTGGAGAGATGGCGAGAGTAACGTGTACCCTCGGGGCTAGAATGTGGCCGGGTTCGAGGAGTACTGTGCTCTCGGGTGGCGATGGACACGTTCTGGTTTTGGGTTATCCGGGTGAGAGTTGATATATGCTAGATTCGGTTCTACATATGTCGTGTGGTTAGGAATCCCCAGCTGGGTATATGAAGCGGTTCGAATCGTCGTTACTCTACGAGAAAGGAGTCTTGGCCTGGCACCAACATCGTAGTTAAGAACTGGAATTGAAAGAAAGAATGAAAAAGGTTTTGATGATAATTACTTTGATCTAGATTAGGATCACCTAGATTTGGGTAATGAACCATCAATGGTAAAAGTAAAATGTTGAAGATAAGGACTTACCTTAGTAAGCTTTTCTGCAAAAGAAAATCTTGATTCTGATTTACCCGTACCTTGATTCCCTAAAGCTAGCATGCCCTTGGAGTCTTTGTCTTAGTCGGGTAAGTCTTGTTGAGTACCTTTGTACTCAGGGTTTGTTGAACCCCTTGTTGCAGGTGCGGTTCATGAACAAGTCTGCTTCGAGCCTTGTTGCATGACCGTCGTGGTTGAAGAAAGCGACGACGAGTAGACTGTGTGGCCTTTGGGCAAGGCATCTCGTTTGGGTGTTGTAATAAAGTTACTACCGATACTTCTCTACTAATGGTTTGTAATAATGTACATAAGGTTTGAAGTTTGAAAACTGGTTTGTAAACCTATGTTATTGTAAGACTTCCGCTACTTTACTCTGTTGAATATTTTGAATAAACTGTTGTAATATTGCAATACTCCTGTGATTGGATCCTGTTCGGAGGAAAGCAGGCCTTTTAAGTTATGGTGAACATAAGTACGACTGTCAGAGGTCATTATGACAATGACGTGTACTTGTGGGCCATCATAATTAGGAGGTTCTGTGACAGCTGGTACCAGAGCATAATCACTCGAGTTATTGTAGTATTACTTTGCAAAACTTCAAAATGTTTTGGGTCAAATAAACTTAATATTGATATTTTGGGTCCAAATTGCTTTTGCTTATCTTAATCTATTCTATAGTTTCCTTAGCTCATATTTGAAAGCTTCGTAGTGAAGTATCTTGTATAGTGCCCTATGTTATAAAGTTTGCATGTGTTACTTAATCTTTCTGTTAGATCGTAAGTACGATGCATGCATCATGTTTAATTAACCTGCTTAAGTTACCTTCCCTTTTAAAGTGGTTTGGGTTAAGTAAGGTTCAATCCTATTCATGCTAACCTTCAGATTCCCCTATCTGTTCTCATCGTCCTAATTCTATCTTGCTTTAGGATGGCACGTGTGAAGACAACTCCTCGCAAGAAAACGGGTCCGCAAGGAGTGCCGCGTCATCAGTTGGCCACCAGAGTTGATGGAGCAAGCAGTAGCCGTAATCCGAACCCGGATTCGGAATCAGAGGTTGCAAGGCTTACATCAGAAGTGGAGCGACTGAAGCGTAATATGCGTTTTTGGAAACAGTTCCAGAAGGAGTCTCTGGAAAAGGAGACAGAAGCCAGAGCTCGTGTTCGAGAGCTGGAGCTTTATGTGACAAACCTGGAGCAGTACAATACTGTTCTGCATGAGGAAGTCCATAGGCTAAATGATCTGATGAATCCCAATCATCAGCCCCAGGCAGTGGAAGATGATGTTGGTGCCGTGATTGTTCCTGGTGTAGAGGACATTAATGAAGATGAACCCATGATGGAAAGTGGGGATGATGCAAGTCATGTCACTGGTGCAAGTGTTCCAGAGGTTAATGATGGAGTGATCGTGATCAGCGATGATGATGAGGAGTGAAGTGTTGACATGGATGGCTATGTAATATAGTAGTCTTTCCTGCTTTCTAAGAACCTTAGTGGGTAGTTTCTTGCTTGCGAGCAAGTTTGTAATGAAATAATGTAAGATAAGTTGTATGTGTATACAAGTTCCGTTTTAACCGCTTTTTAATTCAATAAAGCGATGTATATAAATATGGTTTGTGTACAACAGATGGACGGTACTGGAACTTCCCAGGATGGGGACAATACTCCGAATCCCCCACCGTTTCCACCCACCTTGGCTGAGGCTATTGCCGCTTTGGTTAATGCCACTACACTGTTGGCTCAGAATCAGAATCAGAATGGAAATCAGGGTCGTCGAGGCCGTAACAATGGAGGGGAAACCACCTATGTGGATTTCACCGATACTCGTCCACCAGTATTCTCAAAGGCAGATGAGCCGCTAGAGGCGGATGACTGGCTCCGTACCATGGAGCAGAAGTTTGAACTGTTACAGTGCACGGAGCACCAGAAGCCCGTGTTTGCAGCGCAGCAGCTTAGAGGTGCCGCAGGGGCGTGGTGGGCGAATCTGGTCGCCGCACGGCCTGCTGGCCACCGTGTCACTTGGCATGAGTTTCGTGAAGCCTTCAGAGCACATTATATTCCAGATGGTGTCATGGCCATGAAGCTAGAGGAGTTTCTCTCGCTGAAGCAAGAGAACCGTTGAAAGGTTATGTGCAACTTCAGTACAAGAGGTTTGTGATATACCAGTAGTCTGTGAATTTCCAGATGTGTTTCCAGATGATCTACCAGGCCTGCCACCAGACAGAGATGTAGAGTTTGTGATTGAGTTAAAACCGGGTACTGCCCCAATATCCCGGAGAGCTTACAGAATGCCACCCAATGAATTGGCAGAACTCAAGGATCAGTTACAAGAGTTACGTGACAAAGGTTTTATCAGACCCAGTTCCTCACCATGGGGATGTCCAGCTCTGTTTGTTAAGAAGAAAGATCAGACTTTAAGAATATGTGTTGATTACCGACCACTGAATGAAGTAACCATTAAGAATAAATATCCGTTGCCACGCATTGATCTACTCTTTGATCAGCTTGCGGGGGCAAAGGTATTTTCAAAGATCGATCTTCGATCAGGGTACCATCAAATCAAGATTCGACCTGAAGATATCCCAAAGACTGCATTCACCACCAGATATGGGCTGTATGAATACCTAGTTATGTCTTTTGGTCTTACCAATGCACCGGCACATTTCATGTATCTGATGAACTCAGTTTTCATGCCGGAACTTGACAAGTTTGTGGTTGTATTTATTGATGATATTCTGGTATATTCCAAAAGTAAAGAAGAGCATGTTGAGCATCTCAGAGTTGTTCTGAATCGTCTGAGAGATCACCAACTGTATGCCAAGTTCAGTAAAGGTGAGTTTTGGTTAAGAGAAGTGCAATTCTTAGGCCATGTGTTGTCAGCTGAAGGAGTAGCAGTAGATCCTGGCAAGGTGAAAGATATTCTGAATTGGAAACCACCAATCTCAGTTCATGAAGTTCGAAGTTTTCTAGGAATGGCGGGTTATTACCGTCGATTCATATCTGACTTTTCAAAGGTAGCCAAGCCAATCACAGAGTTGTTGAAGAATCAAACTAAGTTCATATGGTCTCCAGAATGTGAGAAAGCTTTTAGAATTCTAAAGAAGTCATTGACGACTGCTCCAGTTTTGGCACAACCAGATATAGAAAAGCCATTTGACGTATATTGTGATGCCTCGGGTATTGGCCTTGGTTGTGTATTGATGCAAGAAGGCAGAGTCATTGCTTATGCCTCGAGACAGTTGAAGCGCCATGAAGAACATTATCCGACACATGATCTTGAACTAGCAGCTGTAGTTCATGCATTGAAAATCTGGCGTCATTACTTGTTAGGTAATACTTGCCACATGTATACAGATCACAAGAGTTTAAAGTATATCTTTACTCAGTCAGAATTGAATATGAGGCAAAGAAGGTGGCTTGAATTGATAAAGGATTATGATTTGGAAGTACACTATCACCCTGGTAAAGCAAATGTGGTTGCTGATGCACTCAGTCGAAAGAACCATTGCAATTGTATGACTGTGAAGCCAATGGATTACAGTTTATGTTATGAACTGGAAAAGTTGAATATTGAAATAATTCAACAAGGTCAGTTGACTAATGTCACAGTAGAATCAACAATCAAAGATCAGATTGTGTCTGCACAGAGAAATAATTCTGGAATAGCTCATATCAAAGAAAAAGTTAGAACTGGTCAGCACACAGATTTCAGTATTGATGATGCAGGTGTCCTGTGGTTTAAGAACCGGCTAGTGGTCCCAAAGATTTCAGAGTTACGTCAGCTCATTCTTGATGAAGCACATAGTACAAGGTTTTCTATTCATCCAGGGAGTAATAAGATGTATCAAGATTTGAAACAGAGATTTTGGTGGACCAAAATGAAAATTGAGATCGCCAAGTATGTTGCCCGATGTGATACTTGTCGCAAAGTGAAAGTTGAACATTTGAAGCCGGCAGGAATGTTACAACCCTTGCCTATTCCATCCTGGAAATGGGAAGATATTAGTATGGATTTCATTACTGGGTTACCCAAGACTTCAAGAGGCTTTGATTCGATTTGGGTCATTGTGGACCGTTTGACTAAGTCAGCTCACTTTGTACCTGTGAAGGTTGACTATAGAGCATCTAGATATGCAGAAATATATGTCACTCGGATTATGAGTTTACATGGAATACCCAAAACAATTGTTAGTGACAGGGGTACTCAATTTGTTTCGCAATTTTGGAGACAGTTTCAAAAGTCATTGGGTACTAAACTTCTTTATAGTACAGCCTATCATCCACAAACTGGGGGACAGACTGAGAGAGTAAATCAAATTTTGGAAGATATGTTGAGATCCTGTGCTCTCACCTATCAAGATCAATGGGATGAATGTTTACCGTTAGCAGAATTCTCATACAACAATAGCTATCAAGAGAGTATCAAAATGGCACCGTTCGAAGCATTGTATGGCCGCAGGTGCAGAACTCCGTTGAACTGGTCAGAACCAGGAGAAAGATGGTTTTATGGAGTTGATCTAGTAAAGAAAACAGAAGAAAAGGTTAGGCAGATACAAAAGAACTTAAAAGTTGCTCAGTCTCGACAGAAGAGTTATGCAGATAAAAGGCGTAGACCTTTGATGTTTAAAGTGGGAGATTATGTTTATCTGAAAGTGTCACCCATGAAAGGAGTTAATAGATTCGGAGTCAAAGGCAAGCTCGCACCACGTTATATTGGTCCTTTTCAGATCATTGAGAAATGTGGAAAGGTGGCATATAGATTAAAGCTACCTAAACAACTGTCAGCCGTGCACAATGTGTTTCATGTATCACAGATGAAGAAGTGTCTGCAAGTGCCTGATCAAGTTGTTGATGTGGAGGGGGTTGAACTTGAGCCTGATTTGACATATTCTGAATATCCTGTCCGAGTCTTGGATCGAAAGGATCGTGTTACCCGGAGTAAAACAATTAAATGGTACAAGATACAATGGGATCAACATTCAGAGGAGGAAGCCACCTGGGAATCGGAAGAGTATCTGTTGGAGAATTTCCCGGAGTTCTTTGCTTCTATCTAGGTTGCAATTTCTTCTTTAAATTGTAACCTGTCCTTTTAAAATTTTTGTAATGCAGAAAACCCCTACCTGTTTTGTAGACAAGTCTTGGACGTGTTTGCTTGACACGTTTCCTTTTCCATTACTTAACTCAAGGCTTTAAATCTCGGGACGAGATTTCTTTAAGGGGGAAGGGCTGTAACACCCCGGGTGTTATAGTGCTAATTAATCTGCCATGTCATCATAATGCATCGCAAAGCATCCTTGTTAAGTTAACATTGTTATGCATCAACTAAAACGAGTTTACTTCATTAGGTTGAATGTGTTTCTCTGTGATGTGCTCCGAAATCGAAAACCCTAATTTTGAATACCACCGCAAATACTTAGTCCATGCCCTGCGTAATTTGAAGTGCGCGACTGTGTTGCACACTAGTGTCAAGTGTAGGGTATGAGCTCAAGTACAACATCTAAAATGAAGCTCCAAATTTGAGTTTGAATTGGAGTCCCAAAACTTGTCGCGAGTTTTCCGATTCGAATTCGAATTCAAATCTGGGGAGAACTGTAAAACAATTTCGAAAGTGAATTGGTCAACCAAGAGTGACATTTGGTCAACTATGTCATGTTGGTCCAAATGATGCCCTTGGGTGAGGTTTTGATCACTAAGTAATCACAAATCAAAGTAGAAACAAATTCCAATTTGAAATCCCTCCAAAAACCCTAAATTTCAAAACCCTGTTTTACCCCTTTTGAAATAATTCAAAATCTAAACAAAATTTGGGAAAAAGTTCAAAACCAAGTTTGTAGAACTTTTCAAGGGCTACAACTTTGGTGTTTTGAGTTTTCAAAGTTTAAGTGAAAAATGTGGAGTAATTTTGAAAATAAGCAAATTTCAGTTTTAAATCATTTTTGTCCCCAAACTAAGATTTTAAAATGGAGGCTGATTTTGAAAAAGTTTTGAACAGCAAAGTTGTAGATCTGGTCAAGATAAACAACTTTGATGTTTGGAGATTTTGAAGTTTCAATATAAAATCAAAAGTAATTTCTAAATTACCAATCTGAAAAATGTGTCACTTTTTGAATTTAAACTCAAATTTCAAAATCCAAGCAGAATTTGAAAAAGTGTTCAATACCAAATTTGTAGAGCTTGAAATTCTGAAGATTTCATACATTGGAAGATTTTCAAGTTGTTATACAAATTTGAAAGTAATTTGAGAAAAACAGTTTGAATTTCAAAATTTGGGGGGGACAGCTACAGTGCACCGGCGAATCACACACCGGCAGCGCGCGGCATGGGCGCCGGCGAGCCGCCGACGTCGCGCTGGCCGCTTCCACGGTCTTCTGGCTTGCCACCGCGACCACAGGAACCGTTTCTCGATCTCCAGCCGCTTCCTTTGCTTCACAGCTCTATAAAAGAACCGACATCACCACTGTCGCCGTCGGTTTCATCATCGCCGCCGCCACCGTCCTTCTTTCTCCGGCCAAATTCGCCCTCCCTGCTCCACCGCAGCCGTCTCCATCTCGCCAATCGCTCCGCCTCATTCTTGCGCATCTAGTGAACCAGCTGAGCTAGCCCAATTCCGCCTGGATCGCCGGGGAGCCGTCGTCTTCTACCTCGGGTCGCCGCCGCTCCAGTTGAGCTCCGCCACCGTCGCCAGCCGCCTCCAGTGCCTCCCCGCTCCAACCGATCACTCCATCGTGATCGTGGTACGCCCCTGATGCTCCCTGACCCCTCGCTTTAACCGCTACCGCTTTGTATCGTCGAGTCGCCGGTCACCGTCCCCGTCGAGCCGCCACCGTCGTCGGTGAGCAGTTGCCAGAGCCTGCGCTAGGGCGTTTAGTAGCAAAACGGGTTCGCCAGGTCGTGTAGAAGATGTTGGTCGGCTCGGTTGGTCGTTTGGGTCACCGGTCGTCGGCCGGCCACCGCGGGGAAGCAAGCGAACGCGCGGGAGAGCGAGAGGAAGGTGATGACATGTGGGACCGTGCTGTCAGTGAGCGCGAGAGAGAGAGCGCGGGCGCGGGCGGAGCTGGCTGGGCTGGGCCGCGGTTGGGCCGGTCGCGTGCGGGCGCGGGCGCGCTAACGGGCCGGACCGAGGAGAAGCGGCCCGAGTTCAGTTTTTGATTTTCGTTTTTGTTTTTCTTTTTCAAATAAATGAATAGTGTTGATTATTTATTTATTTGTTTAAAAATTGTGTAGAGTTCCAAAATTCATGAAAATTTTTGTATAAGCTTCTCAATGTATAAACTATCTAGGAAAAATGTTAAATCATGAATTTGAATACTTTTTGCAGTAGAAATAATTGGTTCCATTAAAGATTAAATGCAACTTTTAGTAATTTTAATAATTAATTTGGTTATCCAAAAATTATGAAATTAATTATGGCACTGTTATAAATCATTGTTAACCCATAGAAAAAGTTTGAGCTTGTTTAGATAAAGTTTGATTAATTCCTAATTATGCCCTAATTACTTAAATAGAAAATAAATGTTAATTTGAGAACTTTAAGTGTTGTGTGCCTTTTGATTGAGTGATGTCCTTAGGTCACTACCCTTTTGTGATCTCTGGCACTTTAATTTCATGATTGAGCTCGTTAGTAACTTGTTAGGTTAAGAGCTGGTATCGTGGAAACTCGTCGCTACTAGTTAGTAGGTTTTCTGTTCACGACTGTACCGTGAAGGGAAGTTGTACCGAATCGTAAACGTGGCATGTTATCATCAAGCATCATGTTTATCATTGAGCATCATGTTAAAGCATGTTATGTATCCGTGTAGTCACCGCTTTCGAAGAAGCCGAAGTCGTCGAGCAGGCCTCCGGAGAAGAGCGATCGTCAGTGGGTTCCGGACCAGACGTTGGAGTCTCCGAGTCTGAGTCAGTCGTCGTGTCCGAGCAAGGCAAGCCCCGGTGCATTTAAACCCTACCTTGAATTTTATAAATGTTTTATTATTCATATTATGGTTTATTGCATTAAGTAATTAGGAGTTGCGTGATAACCTAATTGCTGCATTATCATCCTTGATTATTGCAATACTACCTTGATACCTGTTTTACAGAAAATGCGTAGTATGCTTCGCTATGCTTAGAAGTTAAGCTTTTAAATGAAATGTTTACATAGCCATGACGGCATTCTGAATGAATAATGAAATATGTGAATGAACTTGTAAGATCGGGCGGGTGGTTTGGCCACTGCTAACGTGCATTGGGAGAGGAGTCCCAATGTATTGTTTCCGCCTTATCAGTTAAGGACCGTACGTTGTTGGCCCTCGTGTCATGGAGTTTTTATTAGTACTAGCCATGTGCCCATGTCGGGTAAGCCTTACTTTGGCTAGTCCATTACGAGAACGTCTAACCTCGCACTGGGAGTGGAGAGATGGCGAGAGTAACGTGTACCCTCGGGGCTAGAATGTGGCCGGGTTCGAGGAGTACTGTGCTCTCGGGTGGCGATGGACACGTTCTGGTTTTGGGTTATCCGGGTGAGAGTTGATATATGCTAGATTCGGTTCTACATATGTCGTGTGGTTAGGAATCCCCAGCTGGGTATATGAAGCGGTTCGAATCGTCGTTACTCTACGAGAAAGGAGTCTTGGCCTGGCACCAACATCGTAGTTAAGAACTGGAATTGAAAGAAAGAATGAAAAAGGTTTTGATGATAATTACTTTGATCTAGATTAGGATCACCTAGATTTGGGTAATGAACCATCAATGGTAAAAGTAAAATGTTGAAGATAAGGACTTACCTTAGTAAGCTTTTCTGCAAAAGAAAATCTTGATTCTGATTTACCCGTACCTTGATTCCCTAAAGCTAGCATGCCCTTGGAGTCTTTGTCTTAGTCGGGTAAGTCTTGTTGAGTACCTTTGTACTCAGGGTTTGTTGAACCCCTTGTTGCAGGTGCGGTTCATGAACAAGTCTGCTTCGAGCCTTGTTGCATGACCGTCGTGGTTGAAGAAAGCGACGACGAGTAGACTGTGTGGCCTTTGGGCAAGGCATCTCGTTTGGGTGTTGTAATAAAGTTACTACCGATACTTCTCTACTAATGGTTTGTAATAATGTACATAAGGTTTGAAGTTTGAAAACTGGTTTGTAAACCTATGTTATTGTAAGACTTCCGCTACTTTACTCTGTTGAATATTTTGAATAAACTGTTGTAATATTGCAATACTCCTGTGATTGGATCCTGTTCGGAGGAAAGCAGGCCTTTTAAGTTATGGTGAACATAAGTACGACTGTCAGAGGTCATTATGACAATGACGTGTACTTGTGGGCCATCATAATTAGGAGGTTCTGTGACAGGAAGCTCGCGTCGAGGCGGAGAGCACGGGCCTCAGCATTGCCCAGAAACTGACCCTCGAGTGCCAGCCACGCCTGGCGAGCCGAAGTGGAGGTGCGAACGAGGTCGTGGAGGTCGACAGAGATCGTGCCGAGGATCCAGGAAAGCACGATGCTGTCCAGACGCAGCCACGACGGAGTCTGGATCAGGGGCGTAGGCTCGTCGAGGACGTGGTCGTCGAGGGCGTAGCGGCGAAGAGTGAGGACCACCAGATCCCTCCACCGAGCGTACGAGGGTGACTCGGGGTCGAGAACGACCGGGACGTGAAGCCGGATGTTCTGGACACCGCCGGCCTGGTAGTGGAGCTGCGAGACGAGGGGGTTGGCCGGGTCGTGGTGGTGGAGGCGATGTGTCCCGTCGAGCCGGAAGAGGTGCCCCCCCATCCTGAGCGAGAAGGTGCTCCGCCTCGGCGATCTGGCGGGCCAGAGTGTCGGCGGCGTCCCGCTCCCGTTGCCACAGAAGGGCAGCCGCACGGGCGCGCTCCTGACCGGCGGCGGCGGCACAAGCGCAAGCGAGGGCGGCGGCGAGGGTGGAGATGGGCTGGAGTGGGTTGGAGGCCGTGCCATCGCCCCCGGTGAGCAGCAGATCGGCTGCAGCAGCTACAGCGGTGGCGTCACCAGGAAGGGCAGGGTCGACGGCGTCGGCGGCATCGGCCGGATGGACCGGGTGGGCTTCTGCTGCTGGAGCACCATCAGCTGCGAGGGCCAGAGCAGACCCGCCAGGTGCACCCCAGCCCGCAGCAGAGAGGAGGGGGGCGGCATGCCGCATCCAGGGGAGATGGGCGCCAGCACCGGCGCCAGGCAGCTGGGCGGCCCCAGCAGGGGGCTTGGCCGGCTCGGCCCCCTAGCCAACGGCTCTAGGAAGGGCGGCCCCCTGGCCGGCGGCGCCAGGGAGGGCGGCCCCCTGGCTAGGGAGGGCGGCGGCGGCATCAGTGGGAGATCCGGCGGCGGTAGCAAGAAAAGGGCTGGGGCGCGGAGGGGCAGCAGCAATCCAGGCCCAGGAAGTAGGGTGGGAGAGGGGGGGGAAGTGAAGGAAGAAGGAGGGAGGAGGAGGGTCAGCCATGGCCGGCTGTAGGGGAGGTGGCAGGCGGCGGTGCCCTGCTGTTGGGTCAACCGGCGGCTGGGAGGAGGGAGGAAGAGAGAAGAGGCTCTGGTACCATGTTGGAAATAGAAGACTTTCTTGATTAGGCTAACCCTAGAAGGGTAGCTATATAGTGTAGCATACATTGGCCTCATGGGCCTAGCCACATGGCCAACACACATACTCCAACAATACCAATAATTTGAACCGAGTCGCTTGGCAAAATTTTTTAAATAAAGCTACCGACACCTTTCCAGACTGTTTCCGTCTCCTGTAAAGGCAAAATGCAGAAAAGTTGCAGATGATGGTACAAAGGACGCAGTCTGACTTACAGGCGAATACACATCCAGCACCTGCTCAATTCCTGTTCGATCTGAAACCAAATACGACACAACTAGGCACGTCAAACTTGATTGCATTTTCATTGCAGCAGATGTTGCAAAATTACATTTCACATATCCTATCCTACAGTCACTCTACAACCTTGATTTCTCTTTTGGCAGCTGTGTAGTACAGTAGTAGTCTAAACACAACACAATCTTGAGTCGTTTACGACTCCATGACTACATTGCTACATGTGCTCCCCATTGCCAGCCTCTAAACACCGCCCTGGAACCTTTGCTTCTCTTGCCAGTTGAAAGACAGACATTTGGAAGTTGTGTTGGTGTGCAAATGATACATGTCTTTCTTCTTGTGCATCAGCTTGTTCAGTCAGATCTTCAGTTGTTCCCGTGTTAGATTACTGAAGCTTTGGTGCCTTGACAAGATATACACCCCTCACTAAACCTTTACCAACATCTCCAACCTCCTTAAGGATAGATGTCGGCTCTGGCACAATTTCATCAGCCTCCCCTCTGCCACGCTTCTGTGACACGTAAAAAATTTATACAACTTAATACATCTGCATTTGTGCTATGCCCAAGAAAAAAAGAGTTCTGCATGATAGAGTGCTTATTGGGAAAACAGACAAAAATATTGCTTGTCGCAAGTCTGTGTAGTGTTGAGTGTAAAAGGGATCTTTTCTTTCTGAGCAGATACAAAGTCACTAATACCTTTGGGTTCTCCCATGTAAGACCCACGGCGTCTCCTCCAATTGAACCATACCACAGCTTGAAAGTCTTGGAGAATGCACACTGTAAGTAGAAGATGTTAAATTTTATTCCAAATGGATGAACATATTTTCAAGAGATCAAGAGCTACAATTTTACCTTCAAGTCTCGCAAGAAGTATGTAGTTGGGTCAAAGTTTACCAAAAGTTTATCTCTTGCGTCATGCAAACCTTTCACGGCCCCTTTGTTGAGTGGCATATAGGGGCGGAAATCTTTACTTGGTTTGCCCCAGACCACCAACTTACCTGTAAGGTTGTTACAGTAGAACAAAAAAATACAAGAAGAATTAAAGGTAGGCTATTGTATCAAAAGATTAATTGAGTTCTGGTCAGCAAGAAATCTCAACTAATTTCTGTCAATTGTAGAGGTGAAATTGATTATGGTTTACAGCTTTAGTATTTGGTGGTACATTTTTGCCGAAAGAATACTTCTGTAAAACATCAGGGAATTGGGAAGCAACTGTAGTTGATATAAAGCGAAACTGACCATCTGGAGTCTCGGCAGGAAAAAGTACTTGATGGGGACAACAAAGCTTCTCTCGATGGAGGAGAATAACAGCATCATAATTGCTCATAGGTGTTCGGAACAGGCACTATAGCATGCAAAGATTCATACTGAGTATGAAAAAAGACAATAAAATAAGATAAAGCCAATGAAGTAGTGGATGAACAAAATTACCTCCCATGTATATTCCCCTGATTGACCATGAAGTATAAGATTTGTTAAAAGCTCTGCACTGCTTTTAGCATAAGCAGCTATCCGTTTAAGGACCTACGTTTATAATGAACAGAAGATGAACAGAAAGAATAAAGAACTCCATCTATAAAAGAATATAACAGGCAAGGTTCCAAAAGGTGCTGGGACACTGCCTAGCGCCTAAGCAGAGATTAAACGTGATTAAGTGTATGTGTCGTTTCTTCTATTCTGCTGGGATGTAAATAAGTGCATCACTACCTTGATACACATATTCATCCCATCCTTGATACAACATAAGGCCCAGCAGGACAGCAGTACTATCTCCTTGGGCAGAAAACATTGTGGCTCAAGCCCATTCTATTCACAGCCTTATCTACTGCCCTATCCAGCCGCAGCCTCCTGTTTCCTTCCCAACGCCACACGCCCACACCTCTTTCCTCTGCCCAGCACTGCACACTCGCCCCATGCAGCCAGCCGCACTTCGCACGCTGTGAGGCCTTGCGTCGCCAGCCTCAGGTGGCCCAGGCCTTGCAAGGAGCAAGCGCCAGGGAGGGTGCATGTGGGGTGGCAGGGCGGCACTACGCCAGCACCAGCAGCAACTTGAGCTCCAGCTCACACACCTGTCTTACACTTAAGCGCGCCTAGGCGAGTGCTTAATAGTGTTTTTGAACACTGATGATAGGCTAATATACATGTTATTCATGATTAAAATCTCAACATGAGTGTAACCATATCATATTGGGCAGACCCAGTGCCAGAGGCTCCCACACGAGTGGGGTCTGGAGAAGGGAATAACCGAAGCAAAGTCTTACCCCCGCAGAAATTCTGCAGAGAGACGGCTTCGAACCCAGGACCTGGTGACTCGGCGAGCTAGCACTCACCAACTATAACCATATCATATTGCAAGAACAAATCCAATACTACAAACTGAGAAAAATATGTCATATATGCATGATAAATGGAGATAGATTGCATGTTCAACATTTCTGCTTCACTACCGAAGCCATGATGCACACTTGTTCAACAGCAACAGTCATTTCCAGCTGTAAACAATAAAACACATACCGACTTGCTTGGTGACTGTTTTGTCCATGCTTCAGATGCTTTATCATAAGACGTAGCAAGAAACATTGCTGGCTCTATATCATGAGGGTTTTGCTCATAAGATTTTCTGCTCAGCATAAAGTTATCCTGTAGTTGTATGAATCAATATGTTTAGAGCTATAGAGCTAACTAAAAAAAATGAAAGGAAAAGAGAGAGAGAGAGAGAGAACTGACATTTATCTCCTTCTCATCCTTCAGGTTGAAGTCATTATTTATGTCAATAACCATGGGTGAAAAGGTCCAGTCAAAACTCGATAACAACCGCAAAAACCTGTGATTTTTTTAGTGATTCGTCAGAGGACTTTGACACCTTTCATCGGTCATGATTATTAGGACTGGTAAAAGGTATAACCAACTAGGAAAGTATGATGGATGGATCGAGAGAGTGGCACCAAAACCTAATAAGGTGATTAATAACCTTATAAGCCTGGTATGTTTACTGTTTAGGAGTAGATGTAATGTGTTGTAAACTGAGATTCCATTCATTAGGCTAACCCTAGAAGGGTAGCTATATAGGGTAGCATATATGGGCCTCATGGGCCTAGCCACATGGGCCACAGACATATACTCCAACACCCCCCGCAGTCTGAGCTACCGACGCAGCGGAGTCAGACTGTACACCAGGAAAAGAAAATACACACGAGCCCCCCCACAGACTCAACTAGCCACTGGTGATGTTGAGGCTGGAGCGAAAGGCGGTGAAGGTCGACGACGGGAGGCCCTGGGTGAAGATGTTGGCGAACTGGGACGTCGTAGGTACATGTAGGACTCGCACCTCGCCGATGGCCACCCGATCACGGACGAAGTGAAGGTCAATCTCCACATGCTTGGTCCGCTGGTGCTGCACGGGGTTGGTGGAGAGGTAGACTGCACTGACGTTGTCGCAGTAGACAAGCGTGCTCCGGAGAAGAGGGTTATGGAGCTCGGCCAGGAGCTGTCGTAGCCAAGAAGCCTCGGCCACGCCATTGGCCACGGCGCGGTACTCCGCCTCGGCGCTGGAGTGGGAGGCCACCTGCTGACGCTTGGACGACCAGGACACTAGGTTGCCGCCCAAGAAGACAGCGTAGCCGGAGGTGGAGCGCCTAATGTCCGGACATCCGGCCCAGTCAGCGTCAGTGTAGACAACCATCTCAGTGGAGGAGGACCGCCGGTGAAGGAGCAGGCCGTAGCCCACAGTGCCGCGGAGGTAGCGGAGGAGACGCTTGAGGGCAGTGAGGTGGGGCTCCCGCGGATCATGCATATGAAGGCACAGCTGCTGAACCGCATAAGTGATGTCCGGTCGAGTGAAGGTGAGGTACTGTAGAGCACCAGCAAGACTCCGGTACGCGGTGGGATCAGACACCGGGTGCCCCTCAGCCTCAGATAGCTTACCCTGCGTGTCAACTGGAGTGGAGCAGGGTTTGCAGTCTGTCATCCCCGCTCGCTCAAGGATGTCAAGAGTGTACTGCCGCTGGTGAAGAAGGAGTCTAGCAGGATGAGGCGCAACAGTGACCCCAAGGAAGTGATGGAGCACACCCAAATCCTTCATAGCAAATTCCCGCTGAAGAGAGGTGATGATGCGGCGAAGGAGTGACTCACTGGAGGCGGTGAGGACAATGTCATCAACATAGAGCAGTAGATATGCAGTCTCAGCTCCATGGTGGAAGATGAACAGTGACGTATCGGACTTGGCCTCCATAAACCCCAGTGATCGCAGAAAGGCAGCAAAGCGATGGTTCCATGCCCGGGGCGCCTGCTTGAGGCCGTAGAGAGATCTGTTGAGCCTACAGACCATGTCAGGACGCGAGGAGTCAACAAACCCGGCCGGCTGACTGCAGTAAACTGTCTCAGTGAGAAGACCATGCAGGAAGGCATTCTTGACATCCAGCTGATGCACGGGCCAAGACCGAGTGAGTGCGAGGAAGAGCACCATGCGGACTGTAGGCAGCTTCACCACTGGACTGAAAGTCTCATCGTAATCAACACCAGGCCGCTGAGTGAAACCCCGGAGAACCCAACGAGCCTTGTACCTCTCGAGAGTGCCATCCGCCCGGCGCTTATGTGTCCAGATCCACTTGCCTGTGACGACATTGGAGCCTGGGGGACGTGGCACCAGATCCCAGGTCCGGTTGGCGAGGAGAGCCGCATACTCTTCTTCCATCGCGCGGCGCCAGTGAGGGTCCAGCAAGACCTCGCGGACGGAAGAGGGTACCGGAGAGACCTGCGAGTCACCGGGCATCGCCGCAAGAGCCCGGGGCGGCAGGGTCCCCGCCGCGTGTCGCGTCACCATCGGGTGAACATGACGCGGGTGTCGGTGAAGCAGCGGGGGGTGGTACACCGGCGTCGTGACACGGGCATCCGGGGATCTCGGCGGCGGTGTCGGTGTCGCCGGCGGAGAAGAAGCAGTCGGTGGTAGGTGGCACCCCGACGAAGAATTAGCCACCAGTGGAGACGTAGGCGGCGGCTCCGGTCATGCACGTCGCTGGTAGACGAGCACCGGCTGGGCGAAGCGCGCAGGTGGTGCCGGAGTCGACGGCCCGGGCCCCGCGTCAGGCGTAGTAACGGGGGCCGATCCGGAAGGTGCACGGCGCTGGTAGACGAGCGTCGGCTGAGCGAAGCGCGCAGGCGGTGCCAGGGGCGACGGCCCGGGACCCGCGTCAGGCGTAGTGACAGTGGCCGGCCCGTGAGGGGATCCCGCTATGCCCGGGCAGGGGGTGTCACCGGCGGGCGGCGAGCGAGGGGCACGGCCCCGGCGAAGGGCACGGTGGAGCAGTACCTGTGGTAGACAACCGAAAAGGTGGATCGACCACCGCGTCAGTGGGAAACAAGGAGAAGAGGTCAAGATCCGGGGTGGACGTGGGAGTGGGGGTGGAGGAGAAGGGGAAGACAGACTCATCAAACACCACATGGCGAGAGATGAGGACCCGACGAGAGGTAAGATCATAGCACCGGTACCCCTTGTGATCCGGGGAGTACCCGAGGAAGACACAGAGAGTCGAACGAGGTGCCAGCTTGTGGGGAACGGTAGCTGTGGTGTTAGGGTAACACGCACACCCGAAGACGCGAAGGTGGTCGTACCGAGGAGGGGTACCGAAGAGGGCGTGGTGTGGCGTGGGAGCTGGGCAGGCAGCGGAAGGAAGGCGGTTAAGGAGATAGGTGGAGGTGTGCAAGCTCTCAGCCCAGAAGCGCGCAGGGAGTGATGCCTGAAGCAAGAGGGTGCGCATGGTCTCGGTGGTGG